>BROG01000696.1:190000-380587 GCA_030159075.1 Atrina japonica | reverse complement strand
ATTATTATTAATTGTTGTTGTTGTAGTTATTATCATTTCACTTCCTACCATTAATTAAGATATACCACCTGATGACCTTTTTCGAGTTGTTCCGTTCCGTCATGGTTCGTCATAATAGTATTCAGATGCGGGCAGCATCACTTCCTGTTAAGCATTTTATTAGATAGATGGCCTGGGATATGGATGTCATGCAATGATAGGTGTCAGATTTGAAAAGCAGCCTACAGAAAATTGAAGACACTTGTCAGACAGAACATCTATCTAGAACTTTTATCCTGGCATATGAACTGAAACAACATATCACCGAATGTTGCCATTGTAAACATTATGAAACCGGGAGCGATCATCTCCGACTTTCATGTGATCTGAGTACAACATATTCCGACAAAAGTGAACGGAAGGAAACAACTTGAAAACGGTCTAAACAGTCTATTGAGAAAGCCTTCCCATAAAAGAGAGTAAAAGGTAAAGACCGGCTTTGGCACCTTTCATTTTTCAGTGTTCGTATCAGTTGTTACTGTACAAAGATGGCTGTATACAGAGATTCCACTACGAGTGTTAGTTGATTATCACATTTATCTGACTCGAGTTAGTTAAATTTCAAAATCTAAAAAGACATAAGGTTTATCGAGTGTCTTTTCAGATTTTGAAAATTAACTAACGTGAGTTAGACAAACATGATAATCAACTTGCACGAGTTGTTGAATCTGTTTCTACCATTATACCGAAAGCCGAAACTATAGATTATTAGCGTACATCACGTCTAGACACAATCGGGTTCGGACACTCATGATCGTGTCAAACTTGTACGGCGCTTCTATCTCAAGATTACAACAATATATCAATGGTAGGAAACTCGAAATTGTTAGAGACTTCAATAACGGACCTTTTCCCCTCCAAATATTTTAATCGCCGACAACTGGTCTGATGCAACTTCGTGTACAAACATTTCATTACAGTAGTAGTGCGGACTCAGCCAATGAGATTTATTCAGCCCTGTTGGTTCATTGTATATATTTAACTAATTGTTTCTTTTATACCACCACTTATGAGCGGTATAACAACACAACAACAAAACTGCATTGCAAGTTATGGTAGAAATTTTCTTAGTGTGTAGGCCTAGTAACTATTATCAAACAGAATTTCTGTTGCTTTGTGTAACTCTTTTAATGATATTTCATATCAATATCAGAATCTCGCACAACGAAAGAACGTTTGGTTATTTTTCCGATAAATTCCTTAAAACATATACATCCTTATAACAAGACTTTGTAAAACGATTAGACATACTCATAAATCTTTAACGCATAATGACTCTTAAAAAGAGATCATTCATACATAGATACACTTAAACATACAAATGTAATATTATTATTTGTTGATATTATTCTATATTGAGGTCAAGGTCACGAACAAATGGTTGAGAATCTGATCTTATACACCTGTGTTTTTTCAATGTTTCTATATCCTGATAAGATGCATTATTAAACTGTCGGCAAAACATTTGACTTTCGATGCTGTGTCGTGTTCGGTGACTAGAACAACTCTTATGACGACATAAATAGTGGAGTCTGCCGTCCGAATGTGCATGGGAACCACTACTTGATGTAAAATCATTGGATAATTTTATCAAAGTGTCCTTTGTGGATCCCTGCTTTGCTGGAAGTTTATGCAATGATATACTTCCGCGTTTACTGTTGTAAAATGTCTCCTTTCTCAATGGTTTCTGAGGAAATAAATACCTAATTCCACTTGGGGAAACAGAAGGAGGGTCATTTTTGTTCTTGAATATTGCCTTCAGCTTGTAAAAAGTTGGGAATGTCTCAAGATTTACACAACATCTACAGAATGTTCGTTTGAAAGCATATCGAAATTTTCTAGATAGTAAATTGTACAGGATTGGATTAACCGTCGAGCTCACATAGTACAGAACACCTGAAATAGACATAAATATTTTAATACATAGTAAAGTACAAAATATTGAATGCGGACCGACAAGTAAAAACAGTATAGCATTTTAGGAGATTGCACACATTTAAAAGATTTTTTTTTCTGTTTTATCATTGCATTTAATTTATTTATTTAGCTTTGTGTTTATTTGTTTGCCTTTATGCAAATTCATGGGTATACATATGGAACAGTAAATGATGCTTCAGAAATGAGACAAGTAAACTGATAACCGCCGAAATAAAGAATGTAATGATTGTATAAGCTTCTAACAATAGCAACATCTCGTCAGCGATTGGACGTCCATATTGTACAAAATAGCACTGGAATCTACATATTGAATACGATTTTGTGAATTATGTCACTTACCCGATATGTAAAATAAGTGACTGTGAAATTCCATAGATTCAGGGGTCCAATGTTTTACGTAAAGCGCCATCAACCGCTGAGCGTGGAATGGAGCCCAACAAAGGAAAAAAGCAACGACGACTGCAACTGAAAGAAAGAGAAATGTCTGATATAAATACAGAAACTAAACAACTGGAGGAAGGTGCAAAAAGCTCAAGGTCAAGAATGTGACCAGAAGACTAAAAGACTAGTATGTGCAAGAAATTGTTTTTAACATCAAACTATGGAGTGAATATAGATATTAGGGAGGATAAGTTTCCGTCATCGTCATCATCATCATCATAATCATCACCATCATCATCATCATCATCATCATCATCATCATCATCATCAATTTTTTTCTAATGGCACAACGTTACGAATTAAGGTAAAAAGAGAGATCTCTCACTATCAATAATTGTTACCAAGTCATAGAGAGGAAATAATTTCAAATTTGTAATGTTACTATCAAGATTGAAATAACTTTAAAATTATTTCAACGAAATCATTTTGTCACTGGTACTAAATAATAAATATGTGAATTCAACACCTTGAATGTCGGTTTACTTAAACAAGAATCTGCAACAATAATTTAATTGTCTTTTTATCTAAAGTGTATCAATTAGAAGTGGGGAAAAGGAAAGCAGACAGAAATAATATTCTCATTCCACGACCGCCTGATTTGTTATTATCAAGAGAAAATTACAAAGTAAACGCCAACGCCACTATCAAATCATGAAAGAATTCCAATGATAAATTAACCGAATGAAGCAATTTTACAAAAAACTGTTCAATGTTAAAAGGAATGTTAAGACAATATTTTCTTTAAAAAAAAACCAACATAAACAGTAATATTTCTGGTACCGCGAAATTAAGATAATTTTGTAAAATAAGCATATTATTTTTTTTATCTATTACGCAATTTAATTTTATCAGAATTGCTAGTGGCGTAAAGGGGCATTAGTTATGTTATCTAAAACAAATTATTTCATTATTTCTACTTTTGCTACTTGTACTAAATGTACATTAACAAATAAGAGCTATACACAGGCATAAAAAATCTTATATTCCTATATATTTTGTGATAATAAGTGTGGTTCTCATATACAAAGAGCAAGGCTGTTTAAATGAATTTCAAATGAAAAAGTGCCAAACCTGGATTTCTCAAGCAATTGTCACAAATTATATAGGAATTCAATATTCTTCATGCCTGTGTATATACCTTTTCTGTTATTGTATATCAATCTAAGTAATTAAAACGGAAAACAAAAATTTGGAAAAACACAGCCAGCGAATACCCCTTTAAATAATAAAGCTATTTGTATTGATTTACTCCGCTCCTGAATATATCATACTGTTTTGTAAACAAATCTTCATACTAAGTATTGCAACCTTAATAACAATCGACTGATATTTCTTATTAATAATTACTGTAAAAGATTCGGACCATGAAAGCTTTTAGATTGCCAGGCGTTTCATTAAGGACAACATATGAACGTCAAATTTTGCATCGACACGAGGCATGATTGCGAATGAAATATCCTTTTGTTTGTCAGTTCCTCCCATCTGACTCTACGTTTTGTGTTAGATCTATGCTCTCTCCAAAGTTGCTCATTTATATTGTAAATTATAAGTGTAAAAACTGTAAATATAAAAGACTGTTTACACAACATTGCTATCATACATGTATGTTTACAGTTTATAAATTTAACGATATGAAATGCATTTGAATTGACTTTTTAATATTCTGAATATAAATTCAGTCTTTTCAAGGGTCTAGTTTCCTTTTACAATGGGATGCCTCCATGACACCTGATCCCTCATTGGTCTATGTTTGTCCAATATCACCAGATTTGTATGTGTTCTTGACATCCTGAAGATTTATAATTTGGTATCTGAGATTCTATATTCTTACCGTCTCTACTCTACGTTTACACTGATGGTTGAAACGTAAGAATGTCTATTTCAATGCTTTTTAAGTCATAAAGATCTGCGATTGTAATTTTTTTTTTGCGACACATAAACACTGGATATTATCATAATTTTGATAAAAAATATACAACAAACTATATCATCCACTATTGATAAAAGAAATTAACATGCCAGAAACACGAATCTGATGCTGCAATGACACGCACTTAATTCTGAATGTAGATATATTTTTAGAGAAACTAGTAAACCGGTAAATGCAGTAATGCAGATAAAAGAAATTACGAGAGAAGATTCCTGTACAGAAATTTATATCTGCGTGACTCTGTCTCATTATATTAATTAGTACCCATGGTGAAGGTGGAAGAAAATATCTATTTATTTAATAGTTTGTAAGATGAAACGCGTTGTTAAAATAGACACACATGTATAATCAGACTGAAACAAAATCTTATGCAAGTAAAATACATGTCTTATTCTGGGTTTATCCACCAGCAAATTTGTTGACATCGAATCATGATCCGGGGACGTAGCAGCTTGATACTTCAAGTTTTGTGATGAGCGGTTGGCACCTGATCTCATCTCTGGATAAACCGAAGGTCAATACTAGTCTCATAAATATTACAGATACCAAAGTAATAATCAAAAGAATGTCCATGAGACAAAATACAAATCAGGTGAAAATTGGACTCACACAGATCTCTGAAAATCCAAAGGCGGGATCAGGTGTCATGGAAGTTTAAGTATCCCCTGTCACACCCACCGTGATTCAACAGTAAACCCTTTAATTCCTGAATATCTGAGTGATATGCTGTTTCTATTGTCTTAGACCAGTCTATTATGGTCTGTAAGGGTGAAAGGGTTAAATTAAAATAAAATAATTGAATAATTAATCTTCGTAATTATGGTAAAGACGATTCAAAAACCCCAATCGAACAAGCAATACAACATTTTACTCCGTGACACACTGTAATTGCAAACAAGGACATTATCCCGATCTTAAAATGTATTTATTCAGTCGGTATACTTGATTATTTTCTCTGGGACGATTATATTTTACTGACTTGAATACATTTAAATATCTGGAACTGTTTTTGACACTTCAGAGCCAGAGTGAATAACTGATGGAATGAATCGCATAAGGCGACGAATAGATATTCTGCAAACGTTATTACATCTAAAGTAAAGTTTTGCGTATCAAAACGAAAACAAAATTGTGTAAAAAGGTTTTGTTTTATTGAACGAGCACGTGGATTACCTATGATTCATGTTGCTCATTCAAAGTTTTAGCTATTTATTTAGTTAGGTTATTTTCTAGTTCGATAACAATGTATGTCATAGCAACTTGAAGATAGTTTGCAGTTTTGTTATATAATGTTTATCTTAATGTTTATATAAGAATTAAATCAGACTGATCAGTATGACATTATTCAAAGCATAATACCAAAGTTATAGTTTGTTAAAAGGGGCCAAAACAAATGGTAAAAAATGGTTACAATGATTGTTTCTGTAAATGAGACTATAGGTGGTATTATACAAGGCCAAATATTAACCTTTAATTATTTTATAATCATTTATTTTCGTCGTCTCACAGGTTTTAAAAATATAACATTTTAAGATCCCCATTTACTGAGGCAAAAATTTGAAAAGAAACTCTTGCAGAGTTGTCAATCTTTAGCAAACATTTTAAGGTGTTGCATTTAAAAAACAATGAATAACATGTGTATAATCTTTAGTGTCTATTCAATGAGCTTCGGTGAGATATCGGCCTCACACGGAGCTGATTTTATGACGATAATAAACTTAAAAATAAACAAAACTTTCTATTTATAAAATATAAATTAAAGTGTAATAAATATCAATAAATTAGAAGTGTGTTGTCTATCATGTAAAGTGTTATTTATTGTATTGGTAATGATAGTATTAAAAAAATAGATAAAAAAGCAATTTGATTCAACACATATGAGAGAGTACTCTTTCAGACACAAAATTAGATTAAGACGCGTTAATGATTGAGTGACATACCGTCGGAAGTTTGTCATTTAGAATTCTCGCGAAGTGAACCTAAAATGATGTATTTATTTTCTGCTAAATGACGTTTATATATATCATGTACTTCTAATGCTGTTGGATAAAAATAACTTTATAATCAGTCACTGAGAAATAATTATCATGAAAAGAAGGGTTATAAGTTTTGTAATTGGGTTTAACGTCGACATTTCGCAGATTTTACGGTCGGTATAATGACCTAGTATGCAATAAGTGTTTCACTAAAGAAATGCTAAGTGTTCCATCGTAGTTGTTGAATCGTCTCAACCGATTGTGACAAGGATTTTTTCCTCGAATATTTCATTTGAATGTGATTGTGTATTCGCAGAGGGTGAAAAGGGATGCTTACTCCTCCATGACACTAGCTATTGTTTATGTATATTGCTATGCTGGTGTGATACAAATGATTTATGTAGATATACTAATGCAATGAATAAAGAAGTTTATTCCCCTACAAATTAAATTTTTATGTTGCATGGAAGTAAATACGATTAAATTATAAGATTAATCATTTCTAAGATTACGAATATACTTTCTGTCATACATACAGCTATAATTGCAACATTTTGTATAGAACATGTATATATGTCGAATTAATTAACCGGCTATTGTTTTTCCACATAAAGGAGAATCTTAAATGATGCTAAAATCATTTAATAAATGACGCAACTGGCTAACAAAGTACAAAGAATTATTGCATTCATTGTTATGATGACGTAACACATATATATAAGGTACAAACTATATATACCGATAAGTATTTAATTCAAATGACTTGCATCTTGTCAGAAACACCGAAAGCTACAATATTGGATGCACTGATTTACATTAAAGCTATACTTGATACAACCATTTAGCAAAGATATCAGTGTTATCGGTCATGGGGTAGTTAGCTGCTGTTTGGCCAACTTATCGTGACTCTTCAGTCAAATAAACAGCGTATATGATGTTAGGCAACAACTTAAAAAAATTAATTTACTGAACAGATTCCGAGATAAAAATGTTTCAGTAATTACGTTATATATCATGTCGGCTTGTAGTCTCCCGTTTATTACTGTTTAACAAGTTTAGCTAGACAATAATATGTAGGAGTTTATAACGATAGATTTATTTCGTCAACTTGTTTATTACATTTGTATGTTGATACAGTGCTGGTACCTTCCCCATTATCAAATAGTGTCAATATGGGTATATCCTGACATGGTAAGCGATATGCACAACACAGAAGTGAAGTTCATGTTTTAATTGATTGGCAATCAACTGCACATCAAAACAATTCAAACAAACTTGTTTTGGTAATTGAAGCAGAGCATTGCATCGTCGATGTATTATGTATTTATCACGTAATTGTTAACATTATTTCCTTTATCAGGAAAATTTCAAATTGTTGATAAAATAGCAGGCTATTTATCTTCCAAATCACTTCTATTAATTATTTCTGTAAAAGTGTAAACGCCTATAAATGAAGTAATTGTATTTTAATTAAATTTTACACGTTTCCATTTTTTTCTACAAAGATCACAAACATCGATGTGTATCCTACAAATTTGTAAGTAATTCAACAACAGTTTTAACAACTAAAACATTTAGGAGTAATTATGATCTATAAAATTCTTGTAAACATTAGTAAAATGTTATATACACCTGACTAAAATATTTCTTCCACAGATAGACCGATGTCAGAACTGTTTTCAATCACGATGCTGGCAGATTTATATTGCAAAGGAGGCAACAAATATTTATTAATTCAACAAGTCTGATATTGAGAGGTATAATGACCGGAAAGGGAATTGATAACACAGCTATGAAAAAAGGAAGACTAATTGACTGGCTCGAAATATACGTCTTTTGATTTGCGATTGATGCCTAATCTCCCGAGACTCTTCAGAGTACGTGGCAGCTACAATTAGTTTACTGAGATTATCAAAAGGGAAAGACATGTTTGTCATCAAAATTAAGTGGAACTTATGAGAAGTGACAGTGAAATTCAAATAAAGAACTGACACCGCAAACGACCAATTGAAAGTGAGCTAGAATATATTTGGTGCTTGAACTGTATCGAAAATATATAAAGACCGGAAGTGTCACACCTCCTATAGCTTCTTACATATTGCTTTCAATACATTGGAATTGCGGTAAAAATCAATTCAGTAGCAATATAAGAATACAAGATAAACATGATGGATGGTTGGTGTTTTAAAATACAGGTTGTATTTGAGCTCAGGTCAGAAAAAATGATGTTTTTCTTATTTCCAAATACAACCTGTAATTTAAGAAATTAACCATTCGATCATCATCATCATCATCCTCATCATCTAAATAATTTTTGAACGTTTTTAAATTGTCTATTTAAAGGGACAGACACAGTTAAGTGAAACCAGCCATTAGAAAATACAATTGATTGTAAAACGATTTGGAATTTAAATGCATAATATATTATGCATTTATGAATATAATAATATAAGAATATAATTATCAAATGCGCATTAGTTTAACGTAAAATGGCAATCACGGGTTTTCAGTTGACTAATCTTATCAACGGGCAGTCGTATATCACGTGACAATAGTAGAAAAAGTATCATACTGGAATTATCAAATGAGATTATATAAAGATATGACCAAATATGAATGTACGTTTATATGAGTAAGTTGTATGTTTGTATAGTCCATTTGCTCTCCACTGAGAATGGGGTTTTGTAAAATTTCTTAAATTACACTTAATCACCAAATTTGAATTTTACAGCAATGTTTTTTAATTTACCATACATAACTGAATTGTGAATATGTTTGTGTTTGGGACACTTTGTGTGGGCAAATGCACAGTTTATAAAATAGCAACCATAATTCTTTCTGATTTATACATAAGTAGGTCGTATGCAAATCTGAAACTCTGAGATATATGACAGCTAGACTTATAAAAGTCTGCATCATGTTTAAGATAATGCAGAAAAACTATGTTACTGAAATAATTTCATCTTATTAGTAGTATTCATGGCACACAGGATGTAAAACAACATAAAAACAAACAACAAAAATGTTCACTTGAAACTCATGTTGACTTGCAATTTTGAGGTGATCCCTTATTGACCAGTCTGCATGAATTAAGTGAGTGACAAGTTAGGCCTATTCAAGCGTACATGTATAAAATGTGAATTGAATCATGTCTTTCTATTTTAAAATATGTGTTTATCCTATATAAATTTAATTGCATCCTTTGGATATTATGACAAAAAGATATTGGATCAAGGGATCTATATATTTCATACATGATGGGTATTGCATATAAGTAGCAGGCACACTAACTAATTTTATGTTACCATGTGGTTTGAAAACTGTTTATATTTACAGTATTATGGCTGTGCAATGTATTGGATTTACACCCACGTTATTTTTCTTGAAATTTGAAAGAAATCTAACATTATTAGTAATGGGAAACTTTTCTCCTGAATTGTTTGATGCAATTAAAATTCATTTTTAGTTATGTATAACCTTTAAAACAATAATGATTAGCTTTTAAAATATATAACTAATGTAATTTTTGCATAAAAATGACTTAACTCCAGTTTCAATGAAGAGCAAACGGACTATATGTATGTATGTATGTATGTATGTATGTATGTATGTATGTATGTATGTATGTATGTATGTATGTATGTATGTATGTATGTATGTATGTATGTATGTATGTATGTATGTATGTATGTATGCATGTATGTATGTACGTACGTACGTACGCACGTATATATGTACGTATGTACGTATGTATGTATGTATGTATGTATGTATGTATGTATGTATGTATGTGTATGTATGTATGTATGTATGTATGTATGTATGTATGTATGTGTGTATGTATATATGAAGGTCTTCGTAGCCTAGTGCTAAGAGAAGCACCCTTTAAACTAAGAAATATGTCACCTCTAGTCAGTAGTCAAGTTTGAGTCAATGGGAAAGATTCATGTACCACGTGGTACCCGATAACGTATTGCGGTACTAGTATATCCAACGGTGATGGAACGTAACACTACGTAATCTTCCCGCTAAATGACGTTAGCGCGGAATATAGTTTTCAAGCGTCATTCCATCACTAATAGAAACAATTACTCCCGCACAAACGTTACCAGATATCACATGAATTAGTCCCATTTGACTTAGTATTTAGCTTGCCAGGATATATTGTAACCGTGTATTCTCCTTCATCATTTTAATATCATTAATACATTGTACAAACAAATCAAAAGTTCTGTATAGAGAGGAATTTAAAAGTAAATGTAACTTCTTTATGGTATTTTCTAGTTACACGACTTTAATTGAATATTTCAATCTTGAATTTTGAATGTTGTTTTACGCCACACTCAACAATTTTTCAGTTATATGGTGGCGGACAGTTTTTTTTCAATTTTTGGATCGGGAGAGAACCAAGTTACACTGTACCCAGGAAGATACCATCGGCCCTCAGCAAGTTAACTTGTTTCTCACAAACATCAGCTTAGGTTCCAGTGGGGCTCAAATCTGCAGAAGCAGAAGTGGATTGACTCCATGGGACTTCGATTGAGAAAGCTAAATCATTTGTATTGTGTAGTATTTGGTATCTACGGATAATGGAAGAAAAATAAGATGTAATTGATGTTGGAAAACAAAAGTAACAGCGGCTTTTATCATCAATATTTGATGTTTCAACTAAATTGTGCAGTTATAAATAGGTCATTGTGTCTAGTTAATTATATACCAAGTTATTCATTAATCTAAAATAACGAAATATACCTCTAATCGGAGTGGGAAAGAAATAGAGACATTCCTATTTATCTGTTGATTTTCAGAGCAGCGAATATTGACAATGATTTATTAGGAATACTCATTCAACTAGGATTAATGTTATCTCAAGAGAAAATTACACGTTTGGATCAATCACAGGAATATGAACGACAACTGAAAAGGGACATAAGCGTGTATATCTCCAAAAACGTAAATAATAATTGGATAACTTGTTAATCTATTCCGCTCCATTCCTCACCAATCGGCCATCTATGCAATCACAAAAATGAATGTTTCGATAGCGATATTTAGGATTCCGTTCAGGAGCACTCGGTTTTATAGATAAAGGTGAAAGGTTTTATCCTACGTAAATGACAATGGATCAGACGATGCATTTAGTAAGAAAGTACCATTGTCGCACAACTAAGACTAAACATTACGTTATCTATATGCATCTTGATTCTCAGAAAGGATGTAATGTATAGAGATGAATCATATATGAAGTTTCGAACTCAAACTTATACACAACAAACCCACAGACTCATCGGATATTGACTTGGGTTCGAATTTCCAACACCTGATACTAATATATTAATATAACGCTCTGTTTGTTTTCTAAAAAGGCTGATGTGTAAGAGGTCAATATATTGTTCGGACCAAATAATTAAAATCAAGGGAAAGGAAGACACATGAAATAATATTTATATAACTGAACAATAATTTGATTTTTCAAATGTCACATGCAATATTTTGTTTTATATACAATATATAAATTTATATAAATAATGGGTGTAAATATTGTAACATACAATATCTGAGTAGTTTTACAGGTGCTTGAAAGAATACAGAATCTAAATGTTCTTCAGAATGAGAAAAGAAAGTCTAAACTAAAAATTATGTATGCCACATTGAATGGTTACTGAGGGAAACCGACTCCATAATTTAATCTATTGGGAGCTGTGAATATTGCAGAATGGTTGACATTAATTTTATCAGAGGATGCAACAATCATAAAAGATCTAAATAGGAACAATATATCGACGAGTAAATAGCACTGGAGATAGATCAACATGCTGAATAAATTTATCTATGAATTTATCTGAAGATCTTGGTTTGTGTAGCTAAAATGTGAATTTCCATTTATCAACCAATAGTAGTATTACCTAACATTCTCAAAACAGCTTTCCGTGCCCGAGTTGTGGTAGATCCTTTATATTGAAATCCCATCGTGGACTCTATTTCTGTACGACGTAATCTGATTCCAATCAATATATACATAATAGTTATGACAGTCATAGGAAGAAAGAAAAAAGCGAAAGTTGACACTTGAAACATAATGATCATTCTTTTATGCCATTTTACTGGAATGTTACATAATAATGTATCCTGTATAGGTACTAATGTTCTAGGGTCATTCAAGTAGTAAAATGTCCGTGTGTGAATCGGGTACGGTAATGCGCAGAGGCAAGACATAATCCAGATACCAATTATACATTTAACTGCACGTGACTGTCTTGTGACCTTCTGTCCAGTGATTGGATGACATATGGCTATATATCTTTCTATTGTAAATCCTGTAATTGTTAAAACGGATGCATATGAAGTCGATTCTAATAGAAATGATTTGAAAATGCAAAATGGCTCCCCGAATCTCCACGGATAGGCTTCCCAAATAGTATAAACCTCAGGTGGCAGTGCTGAAAAAAGAAAAAAAGATTAAAACATATACACGTTTACTGCATTTTGAGCCAATGTAAAAATATATAAATTAAACATTTTACATTATTTTTTTTATATTTATTAGTTGGGACGTATCAGCGGTACAGCACATCCAAGGAAATATAACCGTAATTTCAAATAAGCTTATAGACACTATTACATCATAAGGATAGCTTTCAGGGAGGATCGGGCCAACGATGACGAATGATGAGAGAGGACACGAGGTGTTGTTAATGGTCTTTTTTTACGAACAAATTTACCTTTATAAATCATGAGAAAACATATAGAGTCAATGTTTGACATACATGGTATAATGCTCTCTCTCTCTCTCTCTCTCTCTCTCTCTCTCTCTCTCTCTCTCTCTCTCTCTCTCTCTCTCTCTCTCTCTCTCTCTCTCTCTCTTTTTCCTGCACCAATATATTGAGATAATTTGCATGTTAAAATGCTCCACTTAGTATGTCATTGCAATTAATTAATTACTTGTTTGTTTATGGTAAAATGGTAAAATTAATACCTTTCTAAACGTTAATCATTCCACGTTATTTCAAATCAATTATGGAATATACTATTGATTGTTATAAAAAGTTTCTCGAGATGAAGGTATCAAACAACCGCTAGAATACCGATTAAAACATAATTATTAAAGCAGGAACTGACAGTTTAGTGTATAGGAGTATAAGATAAAATATAAATAAAAGTAGGCTACTACTGAGTACCGTCGGCGTAGTATAGTATCCAGGTTCTACCATACGTAACACAAGGGTGTCCATTTTACAACAGTCAACTAGAATGTGTCAATACAGAAGCAACGTTCCACAATAATTATGTAATTGTAGAATATCGCCATTGTACAACTATCTTAACCCAAATTTTGGTTGATCTGATAAAGATTTATCCACACGATATTTTGTTTTTCATTGCTTTTTACAGTCATTCTTAATCTGTTAACAGATTCATTGTAAACTATAAGTTTATATGACATATTACAGACATATTTGTTTTGTGAAATAGGTTTACATGGAAGTTTGCAGACGGATTTATTTTGTGATATAGGTTTATAACGGCACATTTCAGACAGATCTATTCTGTGATACAGGTTTACATGGAAGTTTTCAGACAGATTTATTTTGTGATATAGGTTTATAACGGCACATTTCAGACGGATTTATTTTATGATATAGGTCTATAAATATTATAAACATACTACCAAAGTTATAATGCTCCAGACGATACCGTTTCTATATGGCACATTTCAGACAGATCTATTCTGTGATACAGGTTTACATGGAAGTTTGCAGACAGATTTATTTTGTGATATAGGTTTATAACGGCACATTTCAGACAGATCTATTCTGTGATACAGGTTTAAATGGAAGTTTGCAGACAGATTTATTTTGTGATATAGGTTTATAACGGCACATTTCAGACAGATCTATTCTGTGATACAGGTTTAAATGGCATATTTAAGAAAAAATAAAATGTCAGATACCAAAGCATAAATTTGTAGGATGTAAAAATCTGGTAAAAATGGACAAGCACAGACCTCTTGAAACGAAGAGGAGGAATCAGGTGCCATGGAGGAGTACGCATCCCCTGACGACAGGTCACACCCTCCGTGAGTCCAGAGTCAAGTCCAAATGAAATATTTGAGGAACGTATCCTCGTCACAAATGGTACAAACAACCGCCAACGAAAAGGCAACTCAACATTTCACTTAGTGAAACAGAGTAATCGCAAACATGACTATTATACCGACCGTAAAATTTGCGGAACGCGGTTTTCGATACCCCTGTGTCAATAATTTGTCAGTGAGTAGTTTACATCTGTATATGAAATGCTCATATGTTGAACACGCACTGGCATATCAGATCATTTGTGAAATATAAACTGCATATTCAGGTGACTGAGATATTTCAATTTAAATGTGGAAAATGTACGATGGGAAATCTGAAAGCGTCGCGTTTGTCGTATAGCTTAGTTGCAAATTTCTTTGCAGACAGATGTATTGTGTGATATAGGTTTATAATTGCACATTCCAGACAGATGCATTGTGTGATATAGGTTTATAATTGCATATTCCAGAAAGATTTGTTGTGCGATATAGGTTTATATGACACATTTCAGACAGATTCATTGCGGGATATAGGTTTATACGGTACATTTCAGACAGTTTCATTATGTAATGTAGGTTTATATGGCACATTCCAGATTCATTGTGGGGTATATGCTTATATTGAGCTAAATATTATTATAATTTAGAGCTACAGAGCATAAAACTATTCAAATTATAGACGAATAATTTTTTTTAAAGCTGAATATATCAGAGAAAAGTTTCTAAAAAACATAACAAAAAGAACCAAATATAATAACGTTTTGATTTATAGAAAATATAACACTTTTGTAGTTAAAATTGATATTTAAAAACACCGAGTCATGGATAGTGTATTGTAATTTTATTTCGTTTTGTAAACCTAAAATTTCATGTCAACAGAGAATATTTATATCATAAGCTTCTTCACTATCCACAGAGAAAAGAACATTAAAAAATATCTAATAACTGAGGCATTGAATATTGTATTGATACCCCTGTTATGAATATTAATATGGCACAGTAAAATATCTTTTGATACATTTAGAGAAAAGCGATATATATTTTTACAATACCGTTGTCTTCAATTAATCAGTCGAATTTCGGGACGTTTAATTAATTGTAGAGAAGGCAATCTAAATCTCAAACTGCAACAAATCAGCTTGAAATAATTTCCCTTTTATTGGATAAAATAAATTCTAGAAACTACGCGATAAATATGCAGGTCCATTAATCAAACAGCAGTCAATTCATAGATCATTGACAGCGGGTAAATATTATTTACTAAGAGAATGAATGTATCTCCTACCGGATGTATTGAATAGCATAAATATCTGTATTGATAAACTAATGTAATAATGCTTTTTACTAGATACAACTTCATTGAAATTGAAAACTACTAAATAAACAACAAGACACATCAATGGAGTTAAATAGAACGCATTTGTATAAAAGACACAGTTTGGGTGAAAACATGGCTGTTATCCATTGTTATCAATGGTTATAAATTCTTTAAAGTCAAAGATATAATCACAGACACAAAAGAATAAATCCTCAAGATGTCCAGGATACAATATACAAAGTACAAATAATACTGGACAAACATAGACCTTTGGAAATCCATAGGTAGGACCAGGTACAATGGGGGAATAAGCATCCTCTGTAATATTTATTGTCATTGACAATATATTTGAT
Source organism: Atrina japonica (assembly GCA_030159075.1). Lineage (NCBI taxonomy): Eukaryota > Metazoa > Mollusca > Bivalvia > Pterioida > Pinnidae > Atrina > Atrina japonica. The sequence continues at coordinate 364,518 of BROG01000696.1, read as the reverse complement.
TTCGAACTTCCGAAAAATCAAATAACGACACAAGGTGCACATGATACTTTAATGATATTTTTTTTCACCATGAGTCTGCTATCAAAGTAAGACTGATAGTAAAGTCCTGGGCACAAATAATACAGAGATTAAAGTCTTCAGTCACAAAAAACGGGGGTAATTTCCCCAAACACAAATTATAAACCTAATCAAATTTTTATTTCATTTGAACATATTTTGTTGTATACTTTAAACAATGACATCTGACATAAATTCTTTCAGCTACAGATGGAATCATAAATTACATTCAGTGTATTTAGAAATAACAATTTCAGCAATAATGAGGACGTGATGTCTGGTGTGTACTCGTGATCAATATTTTAATCTTTTTCGAAGCAAAAACTCGTATATTCTGATAAAAGATATTTAAAACAATCGTTAAAAGAAAATCCTTGACTTTTGCTTGTGTTTCAAATTAACAAGATATTGAAATAATGATGAGTTTGATGAAATGATTCCAGTTCTCATTAAAAGGAAATGTTAAATCTGCCTTACACTAGCAAGTATTATGGTATTATTTTATATACACCCTGTTTCGTCAATGTCAGTTGCAATATAACATATAACACGCGTTGAGAAAAAGTACAACAAATCGGTACGTTATGAATTGATCCAGCATCAAGGTCCTGAATTTTCCCGAGGGTAAGACTCTTAAAAGACAAAACCGAGGCTTGCCGGGGTAAGAGGTTGTCATTGAGGAATCTTATCCCCCGGATTGATATTCCTTTGTTATATTCTTAAGGTATGGGTTGATAATTTTTGATGTTTTAAATACTTGTCTATGTAGATCTAAGCATAATTTACATGTGTAGATTTTAGTAGATCTATGTCAAGTCTGACATAAATATGTATGTATTCTAGAAGTCACATAAACTATACGTCATAAATTATATTCTGACGTCATATCACATGTTGTAGCCTGTTTTAAAATACCCTAGGGGATGACAAGGATATCATTCCCCGTAAACTGAAAGGAAATATGTGAACCATGGTAGAAACCACCTTCTGTTTCGGAATTCTACATTTACAGTGACATCTGTATATAGGGGCCATCCAAAGGACCAGAAAATATTTACCTTTATGTGCAGGTGATCATTATATACAGATTCTATTTAGTTGTATTTTGCAGTCAAGGGACTTTAAAAACTGGCCTTTATAAACAGGTAATCCTTATACAGGGGTAGCCGCTATAACAGGTTTTACTGTATTTTAAATTTGAGCTCAACTGATAAACCCTTGTTGACAGAAACGTTCGTCTTGAGCGTTGGTTTTGGCATTTTCTTGCAAAACCATACTTTGGTATCATGCTTATAATATAATGAACATTATCCTGAGCATATCTTATATACTTGATCTTTCGATTCAAGTAATATTTTTCAAAAGAATCGACATATGAATAAAATAATTGTGCTAAAACAATGACGGGACGTGCTTTAGTATATTATGAAACTTAATTACATCTCCATAAAGATAATGAAACAAATCAGTAGTCGACGACAGATAAAGTATGCTGGGATGTCTAACTGACAATTTATCTGTAATCTTTGGAGACCAAGTGTATCAGCAATCCACAGACATCCCATGGGTACCCTTTTATTTGTTCCTATGAAACAGATTGCATTAGGAAGCTTTTGAATCAGACGGAAAAAAACCCGTGACCTTTAATTTGGGATTTACATATATCGACGATGTTTTGCCCATCAATATTGACAGTTATCATATGAACGTGAACTTGTTATGTATCAAAAAACAATACGTACACCACAGAGTCAAATTATGATGATTTTAGCTAATTGAGCATCAAATTTGCAAATTTTAGTAGTTATATATCTTTATCATATGCATTTGATGTTATTGTTATCGAAATTATCAGATATTTGAGGGCTTGTTGTCAGGAGAAAAAATCACGATTTAAATTATCAATTAACAAAGTCTTATCTTAATGACCGTGTTTGCCATGTTCCCCTTACTGACATTACTGAGTTAAATGTTCGATTGCATTTGTTGTTTCGCATTTACCGATTATAACAAGGACGTATTGCTCATTTGTTTTTATTTGAATGTGGATTCACAGGGGTTTTACTTTGTACTCAAGCTATGTTTATGCTCAACAACACCTGGTCCCACTTTTAGAATTTCAACACTTAGTACGTCTGGACTTGATGATACTCAGACATGATCATTGATATTTAAATGCATTGATAAGGTACATATATCTTTAGTCAAATGCTGGACTGAGCGTCCCAACATTGAAAGTGCTAAGCAAACGTTAAAAAAGTGACGAGTTTAAAAGCAATATCATAAATATATATATCATCTCTATCGGTTGCCGATGCTACTTTATCAAAAACCCTGGAATCATTGTCTCGATTAAACAAGAATAGAATTTAACTTATGAAGCATGAATCATCTGGGATTTCAAAACAACGTTCCTGAAGATATAAAACAAAATTGAAATAGATATCATGCCATAATTTTCATAATATTTGTTTTTTTAATAATTTCACAGTACATCTGAGAATATATTACGATCAGTATGATCAAGTTTAAGAAACATGTGCAACATACAATTTCGAAATGAAATCCATTCCTGAAAGATACCAGAGAATTTTATGATTGTTATACATATTTCCACGGCTTTTATTTCCGCAAATAATCAATTTTACTTGTTGATGGGTAACGCCAAGAGATTTAGATATTTTGATGAAATAAAACATGTTCTTGTGTTACCAGAACAAGCACATATAGTGATAGTTCATAATCCTTCTTCGATATTCCCGACCAGTAGAATCTCCGCTGTATCATTGGATATTGAGCTTGTCTGCTAATTTAATTAATTATTAGAATCCAAGTAAAATATTACAGCCGAATTTTTTGTCTCATTCCATGTTCAAATGTACGGACACACTCATAAGCGATACGTTAAATTTGGAAAGGTATATGCAACAAATGAAATTAATATCAATTGTACTTTTGCCGTTTCACTTTGTTTACTCTCATCAAAATTATTTTCTCCATTGTTTTAAGCATTTAAATGGAGATTGTCGACATCTTTCAATATCTTATAGTAGAATCCATATAACCTGGGTGGAGCACTTTTTTTGACCCGGACGAGTTTAAATGTTAGGTACATAAAGCATAAAATTACACTGACTAGATCGAGTAATCGTCCCTGCTTGTCACCAAACAAAACATAAGAGAGTGTCCAGTGAAGAATAAAACATTTCCCCGTGCAGCCTGTCGTAACCGGAAAGTGAGTAGAATCATCGATATGATAATCAAAAGGTTACTCTGCCCCGCCATCTTATGTGAAACCTACAATAATATACTTAAAACTAAACCAACAGTGATATATGAAAGGGGAAACATGACATGTTCGGTCTGAAGTAATGTGCATTGCTGGCTAGCCTAAAGTTAACCATTTCTCCTATGTACTTTCCTTCCTATGACAACTGATCCCACTTCTAGGTTTTCTGAAATCCGCGTGTGTCCAATTTCCCATTATACCAAAGTTATTAGCTTTGAAATGTTCATTCACATTTACACATCGTGTGACATGCAGTGTAGGTTTTCCTTGTATTCAGTTTTACAGATACTTTGTTTAATCAAACACACAGGCAGATACACACTATGTACAGACATTTTATATGTACTAATTAGGTAACGACTGTTGCTTTGCCACTGATATTTGATATGTGGCATGTGACACATTTCAAACTAGTTCTGCTGACAAAGTAGAATATCTCTATTGCATGGCTAAATTGAGGATGACAGTTTTGCCACCGTTTTGGAAGAAACAATTATTGGAAATGAATGGATTTGATGGTAAACTACATTTTGATGATGCTTTAGTTATTAGTCGGTAACAGTCTTTAGGTAAATGAATATCTTATAAGAGGAGACCACCACACTATTGCATGTTATGTTTATACTAGTGTGACAAGCTTAAGGATGTGAGACATTAAAATATACGATTACGACACCAGCTAAACATTTTACATAAAATATGGTCCAAGGACATTGTCGACGCACACAATTCTTATGAAATATATCTATGCAATAAATCGGAAATGTTGATGCTATTAACACTGAATGTACGTATGGTAGTAGCACGGTATTTAATACCTCTTATGATCTCGAATAATAATGTAGATGTTCATTTTTTTATTCTATTCTTGCTATTTGTGTTTACTTCGGTCACAGCAGATCTATGTTTTGGTAAAACAATAACCGTGTTATAGGGGTGTATATTTTGCATATATCTATACTTGATATGCAATCCTCATGTACAAACGTTTAAGTTTCATACACTTACCACTATAAACATCATATATACAAATGTATAAACCGTAAGGAGTTACCTAAAATACAAAAATAGTGATAATTGACCAACAAAAACTCAAATCTAGTTATATCCCCTGTTCTCCATTCCTATAGACGACTCGACAGGTAATAACTGTGATCAAGCACTCTCATATCAAATACATATACTATGGCATTATGTCCACGTAATCATTATTTCTTATAACCACAGTACTTTGCAAATGTAATAAAGCTCGTATAGTCGTTGTTTGTATATGACTTATCTTAGTGACCTGAATAATTAATTCTTAAATAAAGAATTTTAAGTGTTTCATCGTCGTTTTGTTAATTCCTTTATATATACACATATCATTGCTCTGAACTATTGTTATATCCTCATTTCAAATATATTGCACACACAAACTATCATGGAAATACAACTGACATCGGAGAACTGTAATAGATATCTTGTTAATATGAGTGATATAAATAAATAAGTAATAAATTTGATACTGTACTGTACAGTTGCTTATTCCATAAGCGGTGTGAATCAGATGTGGATACTTAAAAAATCTAAACAACGTTTAGAAAATTTGAAGGCAAACAATTTCTCTCAGATTCACAGTATCAAAACATACGACTTCTCTACTCTTTACACAAAAAATTCCACATAAAAATTTAAAGAGAGACTTTTAGCATCATAGACAACTGTTTTTTTTTCACTAAAAGTGGTACCCGGAAATTTAAATACCTAGTTATTGGTTATCATGATACTTAGTTTTGTCAAACACCGCTCTGATTCTACCCATAAATACACTGAAGTTGATATAAAAAAGATGCTGGAATTTCTAATAGACAATATATTTATGTTCGGAGACGTAGCTTTTCAACAAACTGTCGGCAATCCTATGGGAACCGATTGTTCTCCTTTATTGGCTAACCTGCTCCTTTATTCATATGAAGCAGGTGTGACCGGTGAACAGGGGATGCTTACTTCTCCATGACACCTGATCCCACCTATTGATTTTAAGAGGATCGTGTTTGTCCATTTTTTGCTAGATGTGTACCTATATCATGGACATCACAGTGATTTATACCTTGGTATCTGAGACATTTGTTATATGATTTTTGCTATTAATACAAAAATAATTAATATTTAAAATGAATAAACTATTACATTTGAACAATTTCGATTTAATTTTAAATTACGATATCCATCACACAGCCATTATTACAAGACTTAGCAAATATGTTTGAATTAAATTTCATAAGGTCACGTTAGATTGAACTGCTATCAGTATATATACGCACAGTTTTCACGAATACAGAACACTTATGGTTATTACGATAACAACGTACTAATTGGCTGGTATGTTACTATCCTTGATAATTATCTCTACTTCATTAATCAATGCAGATTCCTGCTTAGATCAAGACTAGATAAAAATCTTAACATCCTGTTAAAGCATGTTCGACATGCATTCCTTGTTAACAGGAAAGACGTACTCTGCTTCCTATGTCTAAGGAGCGGTTCTGTCAAATGCAATTTGTGTCTGGGTAACAACACCTACTCATATAAACTGTATCACAAATGATAAAACGGCGATCATCCTTCTCTTATCCAGGTGGGCATGGAGTCATATACAGTTGTGACGTCAAACAAGGGGAGAATCTTGTTTTAGAATCTTACTTGACAATATTGGAGATATCTAGAAAAATGAAGGTTTTGTTCCTCTATTTGAATCTGTCAATGTAAGCGTCGACTCAACATTAATTAAAAGAGTTGAATATATCTGAGACAGGTATCAACTCAAACGGATAAAGTACATCATAAACAAAAGTAAAAGGTCGAATACGTTAGTACAAACACAATATTATCGAATATTTACACCACCTTGATATTGAAGACTATTATAACTCACCTTCATTTGAAATGTCTCAATTAGAATAAATGTGATCACATAACATTGTATCAAATAGATATTTCCTGACCTCGGGGATATAATGAGTGAATTATAAGGGGGATAAAACTAGAGGAAAACAACTTTTCAAAAAACGATTCCCCCAATAGTTCCGAAGTCAAACTCAACTGAAAGTGAAATTATGTTTTTCTGTGCAGATGTAAATGCGATAAATGATTAAGATATATTGAAAACTGGCGTGTTTATCAATGTTATCAAGCATATTTAAATTTCGATTTGTTATCAATCAAAAAAATAATACATTATGACCCTCTGTGTTGGGATCCATCCAGATTTTGGGAAAAAGTTATTTTTCTCGCCTTCGAAAAAATAAACCTCCCAGAGAAATAGTTTTGGATGTTGCCCGACACAGAAAGCCGTTATTGTTTAGATACGAGTTCGTTACTAGTGTTTGCATCTGAGAAATACACAAGGATACAAATAAAAGATAAAACAGTTTGAACATGGCAATTTCAAGACCACATATCTATCTTTACGTCCATTGCAGATACAAAAACAAATATATCGGAGGCTTTTAATGAATATTACTGAGGTTTGGTAAATGATTTAATATACAAGAGTTTACTTGTGGTATCTTGTAACTATGGTCATCGACACATAAATACCACATAAAAGTATGTAGTAACCAGAAGCCATAAAATATCGTAGAACTCGCCATCACACTATCTGATGACCTTTTCATCCTTTTGACTGAAATGCAGATGACATGATGAAAGTAAATTAAAAGCCTTATAAGAAACATGATATATATATATATATATATATATATATATATATATATATATATATATATATATATATATATATATATATATATATATATATATATATATATATATATATATATATATATATATATATCTATATATATATATATATATATATATTATATATATATATATATATATATATTATATATATATATATATATAGTATATCTATATATTATAATAGATATATATATAAATATATATATATATCTATATATATATATATATATATCTATTATATTATATATATATATTATATATAATATATATTTATATATATTATATATATTATATTATATATAGATATATATATATATATATCTGTTGTCCTTAACATGTTACTGTAGAAAACTATCTGGCGGCAGATAAACGTGACTGACTTAAGTGTATTTTACGTGACAAATATGTATCAATGACGAACACAGAAGTTACAAAGATTGGTGAGCTATAGAACGGCTAAAATATAATTGATGGATGGCGACAGTGATAGTAGAAAATGCTATTTGCGACTTTATTTCTCCATCAATTAGAGACACTGACATTAGGGACATCAATTAAAGACAATTAACTTTGATTATCTATATCATATTGCCAGACAAGTCACTGTACAAAAAACTTTCAAAGAAAAACAACTGTGAAGAGACTTCAACAGTTCATCGGTCAACGTAGTACAAACTTACTATACAGACGTTGAACCATCTGTGGTATGCAGCAATCATATTATTAGAGGGTCACCACGATACAACACAACAATGAGAACTCAATTTATTTCAAGATGTATATCAATTTGACTTCCTTACATCTTATGTACAGAAGAGGAGGACAGCGTTTTTAGCAATTGGAAGGTGCCAAAAATCACAAGGAGTACTCTTATTAACCACCATCACCTTGAGACAGATCATATCTACTGGTTTATACAATAATAATATACAATCTAACCCGGATATATTTGACTTGAAGGAGGATAAAATTGCCTTTTAAATGAAGGGTTTCAAACACCGGATTATCATAGTATTAAAGAGATTTTGCTGCAGATTCAAAATCATTTCAAATAATTTCAATGTAACGAGGTTCAATAACACTGAGTTCGACTGTTTATCGTTATTTGTAAGTAAAAATTTCCGTACTCACATACGAAGCCCGATTAATTGAATTTAATACCATTTAAAGTAATACATTTATTTCAAATTTGACAATGTTGATTTCTCTTTCCTCTACTTCTAGTTTATACACAGAGGTGTTTTCTTTTAAAAAGCAAACACGTTGGATGACGCAACATTCATCTAGTGTCATATCTGGAGGTCTAAAATCATACGATATTTCCAAAACGGAGTTATTTATTTATATATTGATTCGATATATTTGATTCGATAAATCTAAACTAATATCAATTTGACCTACAGATCGTGTTCAGAAGTCGAGCTAGTTTGAAATTAATTCTGGATATGTTACAAAAGAAATAGACATATCATTTTCTACAACTTGTATATTGATCAAAGCACGAAATCCATTATTTTATAATTACAAAAAGGAAAAGAAAAATCAATAGATAGAGTAAAAAGTAAAACAAGACAAAAAAGTATACGTATATGCGAAATACTGCATGTTCACAGAGAGAGAGAGAGAGAGAGAGAGAGAGAGAGAGAGAGAGAGAGAGAGAGAGAGAGAGAGAGAGAGAGAGAGAGAGAGAGAGAGAGAGAGAGAGAGAGAGAGATTGAGAGAGAATATAGAGAGATAGAGAGAGATAGAAAGGGAAATAAGAATTCATATATATTGTTATTGTTTCGGAAATAAAAAGTAGCGAGTCGAAACGTTCACTACCGAAGTAGATGATATTCGGAAGGAAGTTATTGAGGAGATGAAATCATAGAGAGGTTGTATAAAACTTGAACAAATATCATGTTGGTATAGTAATTGCTTCGTAATTGAAAACGGATTGTGATGAAATTGCTATTTTCAAACGACGGTTTTTAAAAATAGATACAGAATGTCTTCTATATTATTATTTAAATTCCCTTGTAAGTGATTAAAAATCTAGGCGCCAATACATTGGAAAAATACCATTAATTACAACATCGTACTAAGGTACATACCGGTTATTCAAAATTCTATACAAAATAATACGTGATAATTTGTTTACGTTATGTCAAGTCATGTATAAATAGCTATATTTGTTGTACAATAATATGACAATACCATATAAATTATAACTGTATATGTTTCGAAGTTATAAAACCCAAAACCTAATACTTGTGTAATACGTACTTTAGGCATCAAAACAGATGACAAGTATAATAAAAATAAAAAGATAGATCTGTTGTTACCTTTGTTTTTTGATAGATAGATAGATAGATATATAGATAGATAGATAGAATGATAGATAGATTGATAGATAGACAGATAGATTAATATATATATAGCTAAACCAACTTAAAACACACACACGCCAGAAACATCTAGGCGCTAAGCCCCCCCTAGCCCCCCCCCGTTCCGACGCATATATATATATATATATATATATATATATATATATATATATATATATATATATATATATATATAGAGAGAGAGAGAGAGAGAGAGAGAGAGAGAGATAGGTAAACAGATAGATACTAGATAGATAGATAGATAGATAGAAAGCTAGATAGATAAATAGATAGATAGATAAATAGATAGATAGATAGATAGATAGATAGATAGATAGATAGATAGATAGATAGATAGATAGATAGATAGAAAGATAGACATATATAGATAGATAGACAGATAGATTGATAGTTAGATAGATAGTTAAATAGATGCTAGATTTGAAAAATTAGCCATTGTTTTTGACTTACCAAACACGAGTGCCAGTACATCAGACAGTGCTAAACTTGCCAGATAGTAGTTCGTAACTGTCCGCATGTATATATTACGATATATTACAACAAATGTAAAAACGTTCCCCATTAATCCAGTTAGAAATATGGTTGAATAAAACAAAGTTAACACAGTAACTATAGGTAAACTTTCCTGTCTCTCGCCGATAAAAGACACAACATAATTTTCAATATCAAATTCGGAAACATTTAGGCTGCTATTACTTGTGAAGTTCTGAAGACTTGCTGTGGTAAGTAAGCTCAAAGTATTGTTACTGAAACCAGGTAGAGAATTTTGATATGAATATGTACCATTTGACATAGTTGATCAAACTCATAAAAATAAAGTTCTGAATTAACCTTAAATCAACATGATCCTTAGTAACTTCATTCACAAAACAGAAATCGCATAATTCATAAGACCTACTTTTACTTTGAAAGTAATTGAAATCAGCATGACCGGTTCATTGATCTTAGTACAAGACATGCGCAACGCCATATATGCGATGTGATTTCAAATGACACCGACTGTGTCATGAAAGAGAAGGCATCTTTTTAACCATTTGTTTGCAATAGATTGGACATTTGTAACGTTGATCGACACGTGACTCGTGTTCACCTTTCTTAATTAGTGTGGGTGTGTATTGCCATTATCAATCAAGCTGGACAAGTGAAATAACTGAAGATGTCTACGTAATACTGTAACATGTTATTAATTTGAGAAAGTCACTGCTATAGCATCAAGATGGACATTCCGATTATCTTAGAGCATTGATTATTGGTATTCCATGAAGAGAACATTATGTCAATATTAATATCTGTTGATCACCCATTGTGAAAGGAACTACTGTCGGAGCGGGACCATCTCTTGATCATTTGCTAACATACATAATTCATACTGAACAAATAGCTGTAAGCTCATCCCTGATGAACTGATAAATGAAAGCAATTTGTATATTCCTTTACGGAAATGTTTGCGACAATTATATGAACCATTTTATTATTCGTTTTGAAATAGAAAACTGAAAGTATCAACTTTCAGTAAATTTAAACGCAAATTATTGAAAAATTTGCACCATTATTTTAAATGATTACAAAGATGAGTAGTATATTCTTCAAGGTCTTTAAACTATTTATTTAGGAACTGCGTAGTAGTTTTAAAATGTTTTATTTTCCCAAATTTAATTCAACTTCCTTTACATTTATATAAAATATGGAGTTTGAAGACACAGGGCACAGAGTATAAACTGCGTATATTTCAATTACTTCATCATCTTGAGCATGAGAACTTTGGTACTATGTTTAAAATACTCATACTTTATGGTTTCCGTTTGAATGACCATTCACGTTCTATCAACAAATGCGTTAAACTTTTTTTACGTAGTCATGCAATATTCCGACGCACGTATGACATACCGTGCTTATATGCCGTCAGTGGACTTGTTATACTCTGCGTCATAAGAAAGCGTCATACAGCTAGCGTAATAACAGTAGTATGGGGCTTTGTCAAAATAGCTGAAAAGGTTTGGATATATAACGCACTACCCTTTTGGGTCCCACAATATGTCTCAAAACCCTGGCAAATATTCGGCAAAATCATGCAAACCATATGACAAGTCATTTTATTTTATACAAAAAGAAAAGAAATAAGCATTTTGAACTTTGAGTACTGCATATGGAGAACTGTTTGTCATAAAGCTATAAGGGATACAAGTCGGATTACTTAGGTGAAATTGAAACAATCAGTTGAGACATAAAACCCAGTCGAATAATCCCTATAGTTTTAAGTCATTTTTCATTCGAACATATTCAAACCCATTTATCAATTTCTTTATTTCGTATTCTTTCTTCAATCCTTATATTATTTCACCGATTAATCACGCGGTGTACATTTCATATTTGCATTCTAAATATAGTATTAGCCAATTTATTTGCATCATTCATACGAAAAATAACATAACGTGTATGTATGATTATATAAATAAAAAAGAGTATGTCGTGAAATACAAAATAAAGGCAATATATTCATCCATCTTAATACTGGCAAAAAATTGTCTAGTCGTATGTGATTTTAGACACAGGCATATATATATATATATATATATATATATATATATATATATATATATATATATATATATATATATATATATATATATACATAATCTAACATAAACACTTGAGTACATATGCTTAATAAACATTACTCTTTATAAGTTTAAAGATGAAATGATGCATAATTTATGAAGCAACTTAATATTTTTGTATAATTGTTCAAAACATTTGTAAATGATGATGAAAATAATCGATGATTTAAAAACGGGTATTTTTCATGTTTGTAAGAAAATCATGAATTTGATTGAATGTTGTTGATGTGAATAAAAAATAATTTCATGAAATATGTCCTATTCAGTCACATCCAGACGTTTTACAAACAACTATAGGCTAGTCCAAGTAATGAAAGAACAGTTGAGTATGAGGACTGCGTGGTTATAGATACTTTGGATCCTGAGAAAGAATTCCCGGTCGACCCGTCATACTCGCCTTATGTTTGCAATCACATGCATGATCTAGATCAAAACAAAATTAAAAGACGAATAAACGACCATTATCAAACAGGTCATGCAGCGTTTTACAGATGGTGAAATATGGTCGTCACCAACGATACTATAATTACAAATATCAAATGGCTCTTTACGGTGGTGGTATTGTAGTACAGCGTTCGACTCCCGAGCAGAAATCCCTGGGTAGTGCCTGTTACTTCTCCAAGCGCTCGGCATTTGAAGTGAAAGCCATGGTTTTTTCAAATGAGACTTAATTAAAACAGAGGTAATGTGTGACGGCAGAAGTGACATGTAAAAGAAACATCGTCCCAATCCTAACCCTGCACATATTAATAGAATGTAGCTCCACTTTGAGTTCCACATAGAGAATATCAGTCGAGGGTGGGACGGATCAATAAGTCTAACCGAGGCGACAGTTGAGGTTAGGATATTGATTCATTCCAACCGAGACTGATGTTTTTCTATCTGAAACTCAAATGTGGTGCGTGTTTATTTTTCTCGCACATGTATAGCTTGAGATCCCGTTTGTTTACATACATGTATAAATCTGCATTCGCGTCACTCAGCCGTTTTCATCCACCGTCCGCAAATAAATATAAACCTGCATTATATACCTATATACATGTATTTATTCCCGTTCAAACAAATTTGGTTTATGTTTAACTTATAACAAATTTTAACAATGTAAACTATCAACACGATAATCTCCCTAATTCCCCATGGTTACAAACAATGATGACGACGATGTGTGCAGTGATAAAAACTGTTCAGCAGTTCCGGATAGAATTCCGTAGTATATTTTTTGGAAATATTGTTTAGTAGGGTGATATTAAAACAGCACATGCGCAGAACTGAATAGATATGTGATCTCAGCACACTTGAGGATTTCTGCGCATGTGATACTTTTTAACAGCACCCTGTTAAGCAATGCCATCTAGGAAATTGCCTAAGAAAATCCAGGGCGATAATTTGTTACAAATTCTAGGATGATATAAACGTTTCAAGTTTTGATAAGGTACTCAGAGATTTTTTGGTTGTCTCGCTATAAAGAAATTCTTCTAAGTACCCGAGCGTGAGGGTGACATATGTAGGGGCAACTTTTGTTCCCATAGCAGAGAACATTTTCAATATATATATATATATAATATATATATATATATATATATATATATATATATATATATATATATATATATATTATATATATATATAATATATATATATACTCTATTGTAAATTTATGTCATAATGATGTGAATTAAACGCACTAGCTTCGCACCACGTTAATGGCTTTTGTTACAATATTTGTATAAATTGAAATTATATAGACAAGACACATATAACTCTATCATCAGATTGCACTTGATCGTTATAGCGAATTGATTAAACGATGGCATAGTTCGAGATGAATTCTTCGCTACAACGACCAAGTGCAGTTTGATGATTCGGGTAGAAACCTACGTGTGGTTTTTTATTTATTACATGCTACTTATTTATTCATATGTGTTTACAAATTTAGAATTAATTTCGCTTTCAAAAAGGCTATCAAATGTTTTGGATGACTTAAAGCCATTTAGAAAAGTAGCTCAGGCGGAAACTCTATATCCCACTGCAGTGCAATACAATGTTGTCTAATACACTTTCGTATTGAACTATGTATTATATTTGTATAATTACATGTGTATGTAATAAAAGGCTGGACCTCGCGTTGTGTATTCCGCCGTTATGAAAATTCGACAGTAATTTGTTTTCGACGGTTGTTCTATTTCCAAGTCACAAGGACCGTGTGTCAAAATATTACAATTGAAATGCTTATATTATCAGTTGGGCATTGTTAAGAAAATAACTGAAAGCGTTAATGTCCTTAAATAGGCTCCAAATCAGATTAAAATAAAATCCCGAAATTTTGTTGTTTAGATTTGATATGTACTTTGAAGTACGTACTCATGCGTATTAGTAAGCATTTCATGATTTATTATAAATGGAGGAAATCAAACCAGTTTCGACAATAATGTGTAATTTTATAAAATTTCATTTTTTTCTTATATTGAAATGCCCAGATACATACAGGTCTGCCAATAAATGACCACAAGGAAAAACTAGGAATCCAAACATTACAAGTATATTATCTATTAGAAATTCCATCTTTTTATATCGACTTCAGTGTATTATAATAAAATCTCGTATTTGGGAACTGAAAGAAACTATGAAAACACGTTATTCCTCTGAATTTAATGATCTAGAAGTGGTAACCGAGCTGGATAGATTACATGACCAATATGTACTGGTCCCAGCAGACAAAGCCTCAAATCATATATTTTTTATTTGCAAGACACATTACTATAATTGTTTCTTAGAAGACCAAGGGTTTAATATGAATTCTGGTAATCCTACAAACACAAGTAGCCCACTTTCAAAGGACGTGATTTTTCAAAATCACATGTCCGTATTACGTTTTTTGATGTTCCTACAACCGTTATTTATTTCGAGCTACCACATTTATATTTAATACCTAAACTTCACAAAACCCCATATAAACAGAGGAACATAGCAGAATCCAGCAAATGATCCACCAAACCTTTATCTTTATTCCTTACCAAAGTACTAACAGCCGTTAAGGAGAACGTCAGTAAAACGGTACAGTTGTGTATTCCAGAAGCGGTGTAAATCAGATGTGGATACTTAAAAATTCAAATACATCTTTCAAAAAATTTGAAAGAACACAGATTCACAATATCAAAACATACGACTTATCTACTCTTTACATAACAATTCCACGGACAAAAATAAAACAGAAACTTTTTAGCATCATAGACAACTGTTTTTCACTAAAACTGGTACCCGGAAATTTAAATATCTAGTGATTGGATATCATGATACTTATTCTGTCTGATTCCACATATAAATACACTGAAGTTGATATAAAAAGATGCTTGGAATATTTGATAGACAATATATTTGTAATGTTCGGAGACGAGGTCTTTCAACAAACCGTCGACTTTCTTATGGGAACCAATTGTTTCCCTTTATTGCTTGAACTGTTCCTTTGTTCATACGAAGCAGACTTCATTCAGAAACTGTTGAATCAAAAGAAGAAAAAGTTAGCGATATCCTTTAATTTGACATTTAGATATATCGACGACGTTTTGTCACTTAATAATGACAATTTCCATACATATGTCAATGCGATATATCCCAGCGAACAAGAAAGTAAAGATACAATAGAATCAAGCGCACAAGGTTCATACTTAGGCATTTCATTTACTATAGACATAGACGAGAAATTAATTGTGGATTCACGGCTGATGTGACCGGTTGATAGGGGATGCTTACTTCTCCATGGCACGTGAACCCACCTCTTGATTTCAAGAGGTCTGCGTTTCCCCATTTTTACCATATTTGTACCTACATCCTGGACATCCAAATGATGTATACTTTGGCATCTGAGGTTTTTTATAGTTGTAGAATCAGATTGGTGTTGGATGAAATAAGTACCATGATAACCAATGACTAAATATTCAAATTTTCAGTAACCACTTTTAGTGAAAAACAGTTGTCGGTGATACCAAAAAGTCTCTATTTTATTTTTTTATGTGGAATATTTGTATAGAGTGTAAAAAAGTGGCATGTTTTGATACAAAAATTTTAGTTAAATGGTGTGCCTTCAAATTTTCTAAAAGCTGTCTACATCTTATTTGCACCGCTTCTGGAATAAGCAATTGTACAGTATTGCTGAAGCTTCTTCCTAACTTAAAATGCTTCTATTTATTGACAAAATATCATTCTTTGCAGTGATTCAAACATTCAATCTCATTTGAGATGTATGATGTAAAGAAAGATTTCAAGCGTTTTTGTTATATGAACTTTATAAAGCCTATTTAGTTAGGTTCAACTCAGATTACCACCAAAACATCAGTTTTCACGAAAATAAAATTTTGGTCTCAAACATGTTAATTAAAAATAGTCAGTGACTAAGAGGTATTGCGTTCGCTTACTACCAACAGTTAGAATAAAAGTTAAAAGGGGCATTCTTCTTTCCGTTTTCTCTTTCAGATCTAGTGATATGCCATTGTAAGAGAGATGTTAAGAACAATTGTTTATAAGGTTAAGATTTTACAGTCAATACAACGCTTTGCCAAAAATTAGATAGTGGTTGTTGAATCACCTATACCGATTGTAATCATGGGTATATCTATTGTTGTTATCCGGATTTCACTGCTTTTGTTTTGATCGGTCGGCAGGAGGGTATTGTATCTTCATATCACCTAATCGTGGCTCTTGATCTTTCAAAAGGTCTGTAGTTTTACAATATCCACGTTGTTTTTTTTTATTGTTTTCGACTTCCTTTATGGCTTCCTAAAACACAACAACGATCACAGAGGCAAACTACTTGCTGATACGTTGTTGTCTAAAGGATACCAGGAACGCGTGTAACATCAACATTTCGACACTTTTAAACAGTCAATATAAAAGAGCACTAGCTGTGTTTAACAAAAAGTAGTATTTTGATACTTTCTATTTTTACTACTTGTATTTGATGTATAATATCAAGTAAGAGCTATACACAGGCATAAAAATCTTATATTCCTAAACATTTTGTGAAAATAAGATCAGGTTCAGTGCGGTCTTCATATACAAATAGTGAGGTTGAGTTAATCAATTGCAAGTGAAAAAGTGCCAAACCTGGGTTTCTAAAGCAGTACTCACAAAATTTATAGGGATTTAAGAATGTGCATATCTCTTTTCGTTATTGCATGTTAATCTAAATTGTAAAAAATGATTTTCTTTGGAAAAAAGCCAACAGGTAATGAGATTGTTTATATCAACGTTCCGCAAATTTTACGGTCGGTATAATAGTCTTGTTTGCGATTACTCTGTTTCACTAAGTGAAATGTTGAATTGCCTTTTCGTTTGCGATTACTCTGTTTCACTAAGTGAAATGTTGAATTGCCTTTTCGCTGGCGGTTGTTGAGACATCTGTACCAATTATGACGAGGATCCATTCCTAACGTATTTCATTGGACTTGACTGTAGACTCACGGTGGGTGTGACCAGCCGACAGGGGATGCTTACTCCTCCATGGCACCTGATCCTACCTCTTGGCTTCCAGAGGTCCGTTTTGTCAATTTTTACCGAATTTGTATTTATGAAATTTTTTATATTTCAATGGCTATTTCTCACTAAATATAAGGTTGAGTTACCCTTTTCGAAAGCGATTGTTGAATCGTAATGCGAACTTTTCCCAGTTAAACCTAGTGTTTAAGGATAAATCTAATTTATTTGTCGCTAATTGAACTTGCTAAGTCAAATCCAGAGTAATGAGAGTCTCGAAAGTCGCATTAACTAGAGCAACACAAGTCTTACTGAGAACAAATACGTGTTTAAAGTTTTTAAAGTCATTAATGTCATTTTGCATGTTATATTCTTTACCCTGGACGACACTATCTTCTCGTCCTACATATTACTAAAATTACAGCTTACTTACAAAAAATGTAACATACTAAAATACTAAAAACAAGAATAAAATTGTGTTACGTATGTGACGGCTAGATCTGCGTGATAAGTTCCACTGGACTGTCAGACTATATCTAACTCTACATGTAATGAGATTATTTATTCAGTACTAAAATGTGCAATAAGCAGCTTCTGTTATTTGATCATTAGTGAAGACACGATAACTAAATTCCATTTTCTTTCAAGAATCGGAAACAGCAGAGATAAAGGAAATTCTGTGTTCCATGAAAAAGGAGATATTGATAACACTGTACATTGCCGTGTCATTATTCTAGTAATTATATGTACTTCCTGATGTCATTGAGCAAGTTCAAAGCTTTTAAGTAAATTAAAGCAGCTCTAGGATGATGATTATTTTCTGATTACAAGTCTGCATAGTAAATATACTGTGTAATGCAAACTTGTGAAAGATCCAATATAAACGTGTACGTTGAATATGATGTATTGATTAAAGTGTACAAATAACATGTCTCACATATATAAGTAGAGAGTCCAAAGTGAACACATTTTATATATGTATGTATGTATGGATATATGGATGTGTGTTTGGGTGGATGGATGGATGGGTAGATGCATGTGTGTATTTTAAAATAATGTATGTACGTATGTATGTTATAAAAATATTGAGAGGAAAATGAGGTGGTTGTATATAGTTATTATCGGCGCGAATTTCAAAGAATCGAATAATCAAACAAACAACGGAAATGATACACATTTTGATGGATATTTTCAAAATAACAAATTTGTGTATTTTCTAAATTTTCGTATCTCAAACATGATAACTAACAAACGTGCCATAAGTAAATACTCCCTCCCCCTCCAAAAAAAAAAAATAAATAAAAAAATATTTTTAAAAAAATCCAGAAAAATATATGAAATTGAATCGAGTTTTATTGTTCTTAGATGAACATAGAAATGTGATTCGGGTATATAATTGTCTAACCAGAGATGCGTTTTGGGATCCATATTCTTGATGCTTTATTGATTGACTTCGACTGAGCAATCAAAGAGTTTGATGGCAGCAAGTATAAAAATAACCATCCTGGAATATACTAGCACATACCTGCATAACTATTATCAACCTCATTTAATTGAAAATTAAAATGATTCTGTTGTTATTGTTGTTGTTATATTGCTTCAAATTTTGGCCTATGCACGGCACTTACTGCCATTAAGCAGTGAGGGGTTCTTTAACGTGCCGACACCTACTGTGACACGGGATCTCGGCTTTTACTGTCTCATCCGAAGGACAGGAAAAGCTCGTAATTCTGTTTCAGTATAAAAATCACAGATACGCAAATGATTAATCTACAGCTGGTTAACATTGGACAACACAGACATGTGCAAATCAGAGAGTGAGTATAGGTTATTGAATGTATAAATTAACATATTTACGCCCGAGTTTCTGGCGCGAACGTTCTGCTCTACACTGAGATCGAGGACGTAAATATTTCAACATATTTATTCAATAACCTTTTTATCATATATCCGTATCAATGACAAAATGGAAATATTTTTAATTTTTACTTAATTCACAGCAAATCAGAATAACAACAAACATTGACGTAACGTGTCATCCTTATTGCGCGTACTCTAGGAACCTCAAAACCGGTTCAGGAAGTATATGGTAATATAATGCACATTTTCCTCAAATGTTAAGTAAATGGAAATGCAAGAAGGATATGTAATAAGTTTATCATATTGAACAAGTTAAATGTGGGTTGGCTCAAACGTTTGAACTATTTGTGGCACAATAAATTCTGACCAAAGAATTTCAATATTATAAACATAGCACGAAAGTTATAATGCTCAAGACGATCGTTTCTGTCAATTAGACTTCATCAGTTGAGCTTCAATTTAAAATATATATGTATTTTCTAAAGAGAAAGTGGTATCATACAAGGCCAAATAATAAATCTAAAAGTATAGCCGAAATCCATCTAAGAGTAACCACTGTAAAAAGTTTACTATCTTAGCTTTAGAAAACTTTGGAATGAATGAATGAGAGTTATCTTTCTTCATCCAATATAGGAAGTTACAAGTTGCAGATATTCTCCATTTTATATTTCAAAATGTGTTTCTTTTGTGATTTGCCTATTGCAAATCAATCATGATAACGTCGTCAAAAGAATGAAATGTGCATCAACCTCCATTATCTATCTAATTGAAAATAGGTTCAAACTGCAAGATGGTTTCAAACGTTGGAAAATAATCATAAATATATGAGAGGTTCTCATGCATCGTCTGCCACGGGTATAGCAAGCTAACAGGTGAAGATGACACCTTCCGGACATCCCGTTTGGGATTCGCAATTATTGTTTTTCATATTGAGACTCTTTTCATATCCACTTTGTCGTTTTCTTCTTATAGTTTCGATTAATTCTTCATTTTGAACAGACAGAGTAAGCTAAATATCTTGTCTCGGGGGCGTCTTGCCAAATATCAAAGACAATTAGTCCAATATCGTATCAAAAATGTTGAATGCTTTTCTATGTGAAAGGTTATAATTTACATGAAGTTTAACAAATATTTTAATGTGTAGATATAAAAAAGTCTACTAAAGATATATTGTGAAATTTTGTTTTGTATCAAATGGATTAATGATAATATAAACATAACTGATATCCAAGTACTGATATAGTCAGTAGTCATACAATGGCAGGTCGTCTGTGTAAAAGTGAAATGTTAAGATTTATTTCGACAAGATACATACATACATATATATATATATATATATATATATATATATATATATATATATATATATATATATATATATATATATATATATATATATATATATATATATATATATATATATATATAGATAGATAGATAGATAGATAGATAGATAGATAGATAGATAGATAGAAACTGACAGACAGACATCAGTCTTAAAGACAAAATAAATCCATATCAGCAAATTATGGTGAAAACGAATCTTTTTTCTATGAATCCGAAATTGTGCGAGTTGTTTACAATGCGGGCAGTCTTGGATGTATAGCGAGTCGTCTCGATTATAGGACAAGTTTTCCCTGGGACTAGCCTGATATGTCTACATACGATTCAGCTATGTCGAATTGGTAAGTAAATAAGGTAAATTCTTTGTGATAACACGTAAGTTCACCACATGTCCCGTACTTTTATTGACTTTCAGTGCGATGTTTAATTTCCCGTTGACAATATTCTCACTAAGTAGTTAGCCTCTATATAAAATGATCGTACATCAGATGGGTTCATTTGGGAGCTGTAAACACCATATAAATGCGATATTGATTACATGTAGAAAGTAGACGTAAGAAAAGCCGATGTCATCTCGTGTTTGGTATACTACACTTGTTAATTCCCCTAGGTATTTATGTCAATTGAAATGACCTTTATTGTAAAATGACAGAACGTCGTTGCTATATAGAGATGTCAAACACATATTCTTAAATGGTCGCGTAATAAAGGGGTATAGACATTCCAACAGTATGCTGAAAGACGATATGAATATGTGTTATCAACTAGAAAACCAAGCATCTATCCACACTTCGGAACACAATTAATTATCCGGTTATCTTGGACATATTACGGATTTGGATTCTTGTTGACACGACATGTAATCATATGCCGACATCAGTTTTATCAACGAACTCGACAAGAAGTTACGACACTTCTACGACGGTTGTAGCATGCTAGCAGGACATTTTGTCCTATTTTGTTTGGGATTCGCAATTGTTCTTCATGTTGAGAACGTTATTGTATTCAATTTTCTTATAGACTTTGATTTTCGAATATCCATCGGTACTTCTTCAAATTCACTTTTTCTTAACCACATGTCATGTTAATCTTTTTTTCTTTCTTTTTTTAAAAGAAGCTTTTTAAGCCATTTATATCAATTTTGTGATTTAAAATGTAAAATTTCTCATAAGTAAATATGACAACTTTAAGGTATACTAAATAAAGTTTGCGTGAGAATAGGCTGAACCTCATAACATATTTGTGTGCATGTAATAAAAAAGACAGTGTTTATTTATCATTCTAAGTTAAAGTTTCCCATTCGGATACAGTACCTGGAAATTGATATCATCTAGAAGTATATTAAAAGAACTCTTAGCTTAATCAATATCAATATCATTTAAAGTGAGCTAATATGCAAGATTACAAAAATGTCGATTAGATTTAAAATTTAATTTTTCTACGAAATTTTTGCAAACAAATTCCGTTTAGTCTCTGGTATTGTAGGCGGAAAATCGTGTTTACTGGTTATCCTGCACCGTCATACATTGGAATGCAACGAAGCAACAGGAGTTAAAACTAACTCGAACGTCATTAACACGAAATGCAAGTGTTAAAGAGATCTATTACAAATGAAATGTTTGTCGCATAGTTTAATTGTCAATTTGTCGCCGGAGTAACTATAAGATATCAAAGTACAAAATATAAGTATATACGTCGAGGAAAAACAATCACATAAAACACAAGTGATAAACAGATTGAATTGCTTGCCTAAAGGAAGAACATTAAAGTTGACAAAGGTTTTGTCGTTATGTGACTGCCTATTTTAATGAAACACGTTTTTGATATAAACTGGAATGTTTGTGTTACTTCAAATCGATTTTAATTTCAGAGGCGCAATTGTTTTTATCTAAGTGTGAATATCTCAAAAGTATACTGATAAACGTGCATAGAAAATAATAGATAATATTCAAGGACGTTTATTACTAACTAAATTTGAATTTCAAGTTAAAACGTGCCAGACCATACAACCAATGTGTTAACAAAAGTAATATGCAAAAATGCAATAAACAAATTACAAAATAATACCCCAACATGGACCTATTGTAAAGCTTGTACCATGGGCATGATGTAATGAGCGGCCTCCGTCCTCCGGTTAAACCCGTCATGAAACCAAAGTAAAGATAAAAACAGTAGGTATAACAAGTGGTCTCTTATAGTATGAGGATGGACCTCTTAAAACATGTGGTATGAAAGTTAGTACCCCGGCAATAGGTCATATCAGCCATACATTTGTAGTCAATATGAAAACACTAGGCCTAACAAATAGTAACAATACACTTTTTAAAATAACTACTGTAATTTAGACGGGGAATGATAAAGATTCCAGCAAAATGACGTCAAGAGACAATCGGTCCTTTTGTGGGAGGCGTCACTTTGACGGTCAAATTACAGTATCGCAGTTATCATGAGGTACAGAAGATTACATAATTCCAATGGTAAAATTCGAGTAACGCAACAATTTGTAAAAATGCAGATGCGAAAAAGTTAAAATATAATATTTATGTTTCCGAAATTAAGGTTGGTTGTATATTGTATAGCCATGACAGTAAATGTTTTTGAAGACATGACTTCATTCGTTACCCGTATATAAAGATGATATCTCCTAGTAGAATTGTTGTAGTTCCTGATAGCAAATACTCCCGAGTTTCTGACTACAGTTGTAATATGTGCATGGCTTAACATGCTTTATGTACCTGCAGGTTTACTATTCCTGGTCTATTTAATATTCAATTCTGTATCACAAAACTATGGAAATTGAGTGTCAAATTAACAAGTATTATAAGTCAAATGTGTGTTTAAACGGATTTTATTTTGGATTCGAAGAACTATTGGTATCTAAAACACCTACTTTTGACATTATTAATGACGTCACAAAATTTTAAACAACAATTTGTATAATATACAATACAACAATACAAGGGGTTCTTATATAAATGTTCTATGATTGTCTCGTAGGCATGCGGGTTTCAATGGTCCGTCGATTTTATTCGGGAAACTGGTCGTTTACTTGCACTGAAAAATGTTCTCCACAATTTTCAATATATATATAAACCGGCTAATAAATGAATAGAGTTCCAATATCTTAACATACAACAAAGGTGCTTATTATTTCAGTCACACAGTCTCAATATATTACTCTTTTAGTATTGAAGATTTATTCTGTTCAAGTATTATATAATTATGTGAACTAAAAGACAAAACCATACTGCACTGCTTTACAACAAGACAATTATAAGGGTAAAAATAAACTAGTTTGAAGCTTCCGATACAATAAACTCATTAGTATAAAGAAAAGGATAAAATATATCAATAAAATTGCTATTCAAATTCCGCACAATATTTGATTCGACATAGATATTTTATTCCACACTTAATCATCCTAGGAGTTGGGAAATTGGTAAAAACTAGATTAAGTGTCTACTTGGTTATTCATCAAATAATCTGGTTTAAAAGTTTTCCGCCAAATAGGTGATGGACAGCATGAAAATATTACACACATAATGGGAAATACCAAGTCATAGCGTTGTGATATATATATATATATATATATATATATATATATATATATAATATATATATATATATATATATATATATATATATATATATATATATATATATATATATATATATATATAATGAGTGTGTGTGCTCCATAACAAAAGCTCCAGACGATCGTTTCTGCCGATTTAACTCATCAACACCCATATATTTGTATGTATTTAGATATCCCCATATACAAACATTTGTGCTAAAGAACGATACAAATAGTCCAGCCTTGATATGTATTTAAAAAACCCCACCTAACTCACTGATTCAAAGCGGTCTGATAAGCGAGCTGATCACCTAATAAGTGAGAATTTGGAATGATTTGAAATTAATAAAAATATTTAAGAGTTTTAAATGTGAGTATCTTCTAAACGAGATGGTATGGAATAATAAGCTCATTAAAATGTTTTAGATATGAGTCTTTTAACGATGATTTGAGCGATGTTCCACTGTATATGTAATGATATCATAAATGTGACGTATGTTTGATAATAAAAAGAAATATTTTTATAAACAATTGAGAAAATTAATGGACTTTTGCGTATAGATCAGTCACAGTGGTATAGACGCTATTCATAGTTGCTTGTTCAGATCTTCACTGACAGTGGTAAAACGTAATCGCGCGCTGTTGATATATCCCACAGAGAAGAAGGATAATCATACTCGTTACACTCAGAGCTCATATTCATCACGGAAAAGAAATATTACTTACGTATTGTTCATTTATCATAATAATCTGTGTTAAAGTGTGTTGAATGTGTAAAACATTAAACAATTAAAGTGAGCAAAACTGCTGATAGACTTTCTTTCGGAATTAGAATGCTTTGAACATTATAATTGTGGTATTACGTTTATAATATTTATAACCACTAGGTCGTTGCCATTGCTGGTGAACCGGTTGAGACCCCGAGGGTATACATAAACCTAGTACCTGGTATATTGGCACCAGCTTATAATTTTATGCACTGATGACACCATTTAAATTCCAAATTTTTCTAAAGCTAAGATAGTCATCTTTTTACAGTGGTTACTCTTAGACGGATTTTGGTTATACTTTTAGATTCATTATTTGGTCTTGTATGATACCACTTTTTCTTTAGAAAATACGCATACATTTTATATTGGAGCTCAACTGATGAAGTATAATAGACAAAAGCGATCATCTTGAGCATTATGACTTTGCATTTTCCTAGTTGATTAAAGAGATCCATCTATATTTATCATATACATACGTCTATGACAAGGGTTCTACTATCCTCAATTGTTTCATTTAAATTTAACTGTGAACTTACAGCGGGTGTGACCGGTCGACAGGGAGAGCTTATTCCTCCATTACAATTGATCTCACTTCTGATTTTCAGAAATCCGTGTTTGTCCAATTTTTAACTGTCTCATGTTAATGTATATGGTCTCATGATCCTTCTTTCGATTAATGCTTTGGTACATGTGATTTCTATCTAAAAACAATGCATTCAATGAGGACAAATGACAAATGGGCTGACAATTGGAGAAGCACCCGTTTACCGTTAAAAGCAGTGTCAATCTTGCTGAAATAGAAAAATCATCATTTCTTGATTCTCGTCTTTATATTTATTTCACTCTTCTCGAGACCTGATAAAAATGCACTACTAAAGGGAATAAAACTTTTTAAAGTACATGGAAAGTGGTAAAACGTTCGAAAATTAAATTCAAATTAACTGGGCGATCACATGTTACATTAAACAAGACAAAATCTCTCTCTCTCATCTCTCTCTCTCTCTCTCCTCTCTCTCTCTCTCTCTCTCCTCTCTCTCTCTCTCTCTCTCTCTCTCTCTCTCTCTGTGTTTATACGATTTTGAAGGCGCTCCAATTGAAGTCAACAATAGTTGTTTTTCTCTTACCATTGACAGGCAATTTGAACGATAACATTTTATAAAAACGTCAACCCCATTTTCCGTCCGGAAAATCACGCTTCAGTAGTATAAATACTTCTTTGACTACATATTGGTTGATATTGGCTGCAGGGTGCCATTCCAAGTCTATCATTATTTTGATATAGAATAATTTAAACTGAAGAACATGCCTTCTATTTCATACAGCTATAGCCTAGTATAGCATCCAAACTATTTGATTACAGTGCTTTGATATCAACCACCTTCAACAAATGTTAAGTGTCCATTTGCTTTGTATTCCTTCAAATACAATCATATCGGATACCAGTGCCGTTTTATTGATGAAAATGAAAAATTTTAAGAGGTCCAAAATAACACAATATTAGTTTGTAAGTGTTATATATGCTAGGAAAGTTGTTAAATGAACTTTTGGCTTTAAAGGTTAATGATAATTATTGTATTTCTATCTGTCAGTGTTAAAGATTGTACATCTGATAATGTGGCTACTCAGGTTAAATAATAGGTTTCTGATTGTCTTTATGGAAGATTAAACTGTATCAATTGTAACGTCTGTAGTATTAGCCTTAGTCAATAAAATGTAGTTGTCGTGCACAGACGACGTGTTTGTCTTGTACATACACAACAAATTGGAGACGATTTTAATAGAGCTGATAATTCTGCGGAAATCTGTGATAACCAGTGATATACCTAAAACGGCAGTTTATATAGGAAAACTAGATCCTTTTGATGACTGTCTGTTGAAAACTGGACATAATACGTCGAAAGTTTTGAACAATATTTCAAGACTAACAAAGTGGAAATGACATGAACGTTCCAGCATTATTAAGTTGAATCGACAGAAAAGCATGTTCATAGTTACGGGACTTGACTCACCCCGAAAATTCCGCTGAAAAACGTTTTGATAATATAGTAAAACTACTAAAGGATCATTTATCAGTAATTGCGGAACGATTTCGATTTCACTAATGTCAACAATCAGACTAAGAAACTGTGAATGAATACAACAGTCGTACATTGTGATTTTGGTGATAATCTGAATGGCATCCTAAGAGATTGCTAAGCGTGTGGAATAAACAACGAGCACACACACACACACACACACACACACACACACACACACACACACACACACACACACACACACACATATATATATATATATATATATAAACCCCAAAAAGACAATTGTTATCAAACACTACCCTCACACTACAGAAAGCTTCACTAATAGCTGTTACAATGAAAACTCCATCAAAGCATACAAGTGAACTCCTGAACAAAGAAGTTAGCGTAAATTAACATCGGAATAAGTGTAAAGTAACCAAAGAGATGGGGCATGCTCTATCAAATGTTATCGGTGTGATGGGAAAAATCTAACACCCGCTGACTGTTATTCTAAATATGTCATATGAAAATAAATGTGGTAAAAAGCGGTATAATAAAGGACAACAGGTAAAAAGAGATTTAAACATATACAAAAGAAACATGTACGGAATGTTGATCACACAAATGAAAGTGATACAGATGAATCGAACAATGAAGTTGAAAACTGAGTTTACAATCATTTAGTTACAGCGATGACGCACCAGTCATCTTAAATGTCAAAGTAAATGAAAAGGGTATTGAGACGGGAAATTGGCAACTAAGCTATGCGACAAATGCGACGATTTCGGCTTTCCCATCGTAAATTTTCTATATTTAAGAAGTAATATCCCACAGTCACCAGCATATGTAGTTTATATTTCACAAATGATCCAATATACCAGAGCGTGTTCAACATATGAACATTTCATTTACAGATATAAAAATTCTCACTGACACTGACAATAATTGTCACGGAGATATCGATAACTTCGTTTGATTTCAACGTTCCGAAAATTTTACGGTCGGTATAATAGCCTTGTTTGCAATTACTCTGTTTCCTTAGTGAAATGCTGAGTTGCCTTTTTGCTGGCGGTTGTTGAGACGTTTGTACCAATTGTGACGAGAATTCGTTCCTCACGTACTTCATTTTGATTTGACTGTGAACTGACGCCGGGCGTGACCGGTCGACAGGAGATGCTTACTCCTACCAGTGAATGGGCTACCTCGATAGTCGATTGTCGCAGTTCCAAAAATAATAATAGTAATAATAAATAAATAAATATGGAAAAATAAGGATAGCCATGGTTTCAAAGTCACTATCAATCCACAGCTAAAAGTTGATGAATACCCTTTACCCAAAATTGAAGATATTCTTGTTTTGCTATCTGGTGGAAAATACTATCAAAAATTGATTGAGACAAGTTATGTACACATGGAAACGACTTACGAATCAAAGGTCTACCTCAAAATCAATACACACAAAGAACTCTACCGATACAACAGGTTACTGTACGGTAAAGCTTCAACACCATCAATTTGGTGACCCATATATCAGATACCTCAAGGAATACCTGATGTACAGTGTATTTCAGATGACATGATTGTTACTGGTCATAGTGAGAGTGAACATTTGAAGAATCTAGAAAGTGTGGACATGACGTCACAAAAGAACAAAATTGTTTCATGTTAAAAATCTCAGGACATTATTAGATTTAATCCGACCACATACGCGAAAAATTGTGTCCGACAATACTATAAAAAATGCTATCCAGAAAACAGGAAATAATTGAGAATTTAAGGAATATGATTCAGTTGTGATACGAAATGAATTAAATCAAGATAAGGACCGTAAACATATCAAATTACAACTGAAAATGGAAATAAATGGAAAAGACATGTTGATCAAATGCATGATTCTAACATCAAACCTGCTGAATCAAATGTGTATACAGATAATGTGCTAGATTTCATGAACAATATGACACTAACGCACCATTGATAAGTGAAACTGAAAAAAAAAAACAAGAACAAGTCATTTTCTGATGAAATCTGATACGCGTTCGAAAAACCTACAAGGAAACTGATTGAAGAATGTTAATATTGCAAATAGACGTTATAGAACAGTTAACATAAACTATCAATTTTTAAATTTGGCAAGGAATTGTTTTGCTTATCTCTATATTGTTTTCAATTTCAGTGAAACTTTCAATTTGTTTACAAGGACAACGTGCTCATAAATTAGAAGGAAGGAAATATGCTATGAAATAGGTTAAATGAATTCTTGACTTTAGAGGTAAATGATAATTAATGTATTCCTACCTGTCAATGTTAAAGATTGTACATCTTATAATGTGGCTACTCAAGGTTAGTTAATAGGTTTCTGATTGTCTTTACGGAAAGCTCAAACTTTATTAATTGTAAAATTTGTAGTAGTAGACTCACTCAATAATATGTAGCTGTAGTGCACAGACGTGTTTGTCTTGTACATACACAACAGTAAGGCAAATAATAAGGCACAATAATAGTTTATCATAAAAACTAGGAATTGATGTTTAATTACAGTAATCGCATATATATATATATATATATTATTTTTATATATATATATATATATATATATATATATATATATATATATATATATATATATATATATATATATATATATAAGCAGGGCTTAATATTTTGTTTTCTCCCTTGCTTTAATACCTAATCTATTTTTCTGGTACACAATTTTAGTATGTAGTTGGCAATTACGATCTGTTGAGAAAATCACTGTAATCTGTCAATTCTTTACTTATAATATTTTGAAGATTTTATACACGCTTGTGAAATTCAGTAAGATAGGTGACAAAAACATCTAATTGGAGAAAATAATCCATTATCATGGGTTAATCCATCATGTGGGATGGAGAAGTTTCACCCTCGGGGTTAAATATTTTAATCAGGGAGTCGGAAAAGCTCGTACGTGAGTGAGATACTCACTCCCTTGGGTCAGAATTCCCTATCCAACATGACCGCAGGAGGGCTAAGACTATGCCATTTTTAGAGGCCCATGTTTGTCCAATGTTAACCAGATTGGTGTATTGTCTCCCGAAACACATTTCGTGTCTAAACGAATAATACAGGATTTCAATAATGTCATTGTTAGCGTTGGTGCTGTTTATTCTAAACTTCTGTACATGTACTAATTTTAGCGGTATTCTAATTTTAGCGCCTTTTGCGCTCAAGTCATTGTGCTAATTCAAGGACAGCGCTAAAATATCTTCATCCTGTCATTCTGTATACACGACAAAGCTAATGAAATTAATTGCGCGAATTCAAGATTGCGTTAATAAGTATATACACCCTAAGGGCGCTAAAATATGAGTGCGGTAATTTAAATACGCATACAGTATTTAATTGTGTCTTTCGTATATGTAACTTTCCTTTAACATCAACTTACGGTATTGGCAAAAACTATTTTATAATAAAACGTTTAGCAACGGTTATGAGACTATCATCTGTATTCGATACCATAAAGGAAAGCAATACTGTTTACTCGTAGATACATGGTTGCTTTATTTTTCACTGCAAAATGCAAGAGGCAATGTGATTACATGGTGATTTAAAGTGCGCTTATCAAGAAATCAACACCTACTCACTGTTCACAAAATTGATAATATAATGGACAACAACTGATTGGCCGTAGTTTTCGTATTTCTTCGCGTAGCTGTAAAGGATATTAAACATCGATATTTACTGTCATTTTGCTCAAACATACTTTACAAATGAAACGTGATACAAAGAAAGACGTAAATATATTTGTTATTATCACAGTGGAGTAATTATTGATGCGTTATTCAGACGTAAATATATTTGCTATTATCACATCGCAGTAATTATTGATGTGTTTCTCAGGCGCACCTTAATACCGAACAAAACTTCTTTAACATTGACGGATGATGTTATAAACCTTTTCAAATTAAACTTAGTATTCTATTAAACTCTTTTATTTTGTCTGTTGTTTCAAAACTGACAAGAAAATAATTTGAAAATTTGATTTGTTGTTTGATTGGCATAAATCTTCTTATCTGTATTTGCTGTGTTCGGCTACAAAGAATGCTCATTTCTCGACGACAGCAGGACCTATGTTCTCGAAGTCTGAGAATTTTATTCAACTTAAGCTTCTAATAAAATCTGATTTGCCGAGCAAGGCAAGGTCAGAATGTTCTTTTGGGAAGAAGAACCCTTACGCTAAATCTAGTTTTCAAGACGTCCGTGTATCTGATATTTTTATCTATTAACTGTCTGGACTGTATAACTATCAATGGCTTAGTACTTTTACGTTATAATTTCTAGTCTACACGAATCATTAGGAATTAGCCGTTATTCTTCGGATATGTGTAGATTCACATACATTTTCCACCTTCTTTGCGTTAGAATTCTTAAACACATTTAATACATATACTTAATTATGGGGATCTATGTTTTGAAAACACAGATTCTTTGTCGACTTTCGTTGTCTGCGTCTGCATTGATATAAATTGCAATTGTCATTATTTTAAAACGTTTTATCAGTTACCAGTAAACCGAAGTATTTTAAAAAGTACTCTTTTTCATTGCAAAAATATGTACAAAAAATAACAAAAACATTGACGCTTAAGTGTATACCATTAGAAAATCCATAAAAAACATTCACGCATAGTAAATATTGAAACCTGCTGTAATGTAACTTCCGCTGTAAGTCTGCGATCAAATATAGAACTGAAGAGTAGATACAATCCCAGTATAGACGATCCAATAGCAATGAAACATGATGATGTAACATGGCCATGACAAAATAGATACTTATATTGACGATACATTTGCGAATGGTACACAAGCTTGGGTTCGTGTGTTATCGTCATTGTTTTTATTCGAGTAACGTATTTTTGTAGTCCATCTTACTTTGCGTACCTCTTAAATAACTTGAAATATCTAAAACTGACGTCATTGAGTAACCGCGGAAATTTCCTTCACATCCGACGACATTATTATCATGTTATCTACTTTTTCATTTACCAGGCTTTTTTACCGAAGAGTGAGAACATGATAATAAGGGAAAACATGATATCATGTTAACATTGCGAACGACTATCCCTATACTATTTGAATCAATATGGCATTTTCAATATAAATGATGAAAGATCATGTTCAGATTACTCTCAACTACTGAAAACTTTTGTATTTTATGTATAACTGGGGAAATACTTTGCCATATCATATTTAAGTATCTTCAAAAGATAAAAACACATAGCAGAATGCATTCATTTTGACAATGATATGTTTTTCCATATACACACATGTACATTTTTTCAAAATATCGAAGCAATTTTAAAACACTACAATCCAGATTTTCATCATTTTTCATGCACGTTCATAACAATGTCTGGGTTCATCAAAAAGGCATAGGTAGACAACTTATGTAAATAAATTAAATATATACCACAGGTATAGGTAATGCTGAAGTTGGATCTCTGGAATAATGCACATGCAGTTGTGTAATCAGTGAAATGACACGAATTACCACATTGGTAAGTTAAACCTTGTGTTGTTTGGAAAGTGGGGTTTGTAAATATTCATTAAAATGTCCTCGTGTGGGAACATTATTCATACAATCATTAAATAAACTCCCCAATTATTACGTTTCAACATACAGTAAATCTTAAATAAACTCTATTCACTATCTTTCATGGAAATGAAACCGGATGTTTACAAACAACGTTGTTATGCGCAAGTCAACAGGGGAGTCAATTCACCTGCAGGGGTGTTTCGCCAGTATTTTCAATCCAGTGTCTATGGTGACCTAAGAGTTATGACATGTAAACACCCCGATAGAAAAAATAGAGAGTTCCAATGAAAATCAATAACAAAAATGAGCGCTAATTGATGGAGATCAGACAATCATATAGGTTTTAACTAGGATCGCCAGTATTGGAGGGTCTTTTTCCAATTTAAAAGAAAGTTAATCATGACTATCACCTTCTGGAAAATAAAATAACACCTTTATTGATAAGTTGATTGTTTCCTTTCGGGTTTGCTGGGACACAATAATAATTTTATATATATGATTTTTAATATCAGCTGTATTCAGCTATATTAGACTCAGTCAATAAATATAAAACATCTCAGATATCAGTATAGAAGTACAAGTATAAATCTTAAGGATGTCCAGGTGGTTGTCGTGCACAGATATATATATATATATATATATATATATATATATATATATATATATATATATATATATATATATATATATATATATATATATATATATATATATATATATAACCCAAACCAGTCTGTCACGCGGCAAGTTATTCTTAGTATTTAGACAATTATAACTAGTGTGGAGAAAATTGGGTTAAAATGAGAAAACTATGTTAAAATCATTAATGTGAACTTTGCGTGTCTTATAGAATACGAAGCCAAAAGGAAAGAACAGCCTGGATACAAAGTTTGTCAAAGCACAAGTCACTTGTATTCGGAACAGATAGGTGAGGAACTTGATGAAGCACAAACGAAATGTACGATGAAGTCACACAAACACTACGCGATAATGGTTTAATTGAGTAATCGGACATCATGAACAAGATATTCGAACAAGCACTATTATGTAATGGTGTCTGAAATCAAAGATACGGATGTAACACTTTGAGGTAATGGTGTAGTTGGACATCTGTGATAAGACATTTATACAACCATTTTGATGTAAAAAATGGCCCTGACAGTTACGATAAGACAGTTATACAAGTACTTTGACGTAATGATGTGGTCGGGCATCTAAGATAAGACAGTTATACAAGTACTTTGACGTAATGATGTGGTCGGGCATCTAAGATACAAGTACAGTAATGATACTAAGATACTTTGACGTAATGATGTGGTCGGGCATCTAAGATAAGACAGTTATACAAGTACTTTGACGTAATGATGTGGTCGGGCATCTAAGATAAGACAGTTATACAAGTACTTTGAGGTAATGATGTGGTCGGGCATCTAAGATAAGATATTCGGACAAGGAAGATTAGAATGTCGAATGTCGAAAGGAAATATGGTTGTGGTGTCGGAAATCATAGATAAAAAGTCACAAAGCACTATGAGGAAGGTAATGGTAAGTCGGACATCGTAGACAAGAATGGAGAACAAGCACAATTAAGTAGTGTCGGACATCATGGATAAGAAAGACGGAGACGCACAATGAGGTAATGATGTAGTCGGCCACCATAAGTAAGAGAGTCATGCGTTATTAAGGTACAAGAGTAGGCGGATATCATAGATAAGAAAGTAAAAAATCACTATAGCGTTATGGTTTAGTCGGACATCATAGATATGAAAACGAAAAGCATTTTGAGGTAATGGTGTTGGACATTATAAGTAAGAAAGTCGTACACACTATAAGGTAATGGTGTAGTCGGATATTATATATTTGGAAAGACTAAAAGCACTCGGGTGTCGAACATCATAGGTAAATAATCGTACAAACATTATGAGGTAATGGTGTTGGGCATTATGTCAATGGTGTTATACTACTATAAACATAATACCAAAGTTATAATGCTCAAGATGATCGTTTCTGCCAATTAGACTTCATCAGTTAAGCTCCAATTCTGAATAAATTTTCTAAAGGGAAAGTGGTATAATACAAGGCCAAATAATAAATATAAATGTATAGCCAGATCTGTCTAAGAGTTACCATTGTAAAAAGATGACTATCTTTGCTTTTGAAGAATTTATAATTTAAATGGTGTTATCAGTTCCAAATATTACTTTAGTACAAGTTTATCAGCTGGTACCGAAATACCAGACACTAAGTTTTCGTATCTGGTTTCTGGAATCATGAATAAGAGAACTATACAAGCACAGTGAGATAATTTATTATAGATGATATTATCACAAAGGCATAATAGTAAAGTTGGTATTTACAAATACAAAGTTTAACAAGAAAAATAGATAATTGCGAAGTTATACATTAGATAAGAAGAGTTGTGCAAGCACTATAAGAACAGCGTTTTGTTGGATAATATAGATAAAGAATGTTTACGACTTGACGAGATAATGGTATTGTTCAATATACTAAACAGGGAAGTTGTGCAAGTACATGAAAATGATGATATGAAGAAGTTCATGGAAATGACGATATAACAAAAATTATCATCAATCATTGAACGTAAGTGACTTTGAGTTACAATCTGCTTCTTACCTAGATTTACTCCTGTCGATTGGAAAAAATGGTCAACTTCACACATCCTTCTATGACAAACGAGACGATTCAATTTCAATATCACAAACTTTCCGTTTCTAAGTAGTAATATTCCATTTCCCCTATATATGGCGTTTTCATTTCACAACTTAGATATTAGATAGTATTCTGGATCACGGCCACAGACAGTGACTCCGTTTCACCAATCATGCTTTTCACCGAACTTGACCCCATCACCAAACTTGACCTTTTAACCGAATTTGACCCGTTCATCGAACTAGAAAGGTTTCCATGGAACATTTGCGACGGATGTGGCATGCCAGCAGAAGACGCTGACTCCTTCCGGATACCTGGTCTTATCCCGTTTGGGATTCGTAATTGTTCTTCATGTTGAGACCATTTGCACATCTAATTCGTC
Organism: Atrina japonica; assembly: GCA_030159075.1. Lineage (NCBI taxonomy): Eukaryota > Metazoa > Mollusca > Bivalvia > Pterioida > Pinnidae > Atrina > Atrina japonica. The sequence goes on along the minus strand of BROG01000696.1, from coordinate 328,755 downwards.
GTGTTATAATGGACTTGAGTTTTGATTATTGATTGGTACTTCTTCAGTTTTACTTACAACACTCTACATACGTGCGCTAATAAAATACAGTACGACAAAAACATACATAAAAGCCAGTGTCTGAATGTGACTCCAGGACATGACAGCAAACTTTCTCACAATACATCAGCTGAGGTTCCAGCGGGACTCTCCCGTTTGAAACTCCCAATTGCCCTCTATGTTGAGACCATGTGTATATCTAACTTGTCGTATTCTAATGGACATTCGATTATCCATCGGTACTTCATTTTTTCTTAATGACTTTGAGAAGGGAATGACCTATGACATTTAATTAATCTTTGACTATAAGGGTGCAGCAGACAGTAATTATAACAAAGTTAATGGTAGAATGAAATCTTAGTGAATTTAAACTAACAGATATGATAATGATATTAATGTATATCAACTACAAATAACAAAGGTAGACGAGTAATAAGGAATTATAAAGTATTTTCCCAATGTTGGTTTGCTGATGCTTCAGTTTATGTTTATTTTTCTGTTATTGTTTGTTGTCAACTTTAATATTTATTTTCTTTCTGTTATATTAAGAATATCTATAGTTTTACCACATAAAATATTCTTGTACATAATTGTAAAATTCACATAATCTGTTAAACAAATTGGCAATGCTAATCTGCCTAAAATGTTTATTAACTGCCAATGATATCAATAAACAAGAACAGATAAGTTATGGACGTTTTCTTCTTTAGTCCATCAAAGTTAAAATGATCAGTATCACACATAAACACATTTTTCAATATTGAAGTAAAATAAATTTTATTGTGAAGGAGTCTTTTGGTAGCTTTATCTTTCTGTATTTACATTAGTCAGTGACGACAATAATTATGTTCCTCACAACAATAGTCATATCAGTGATATACAACACTGATAGCTTTAATTATTTCTAGCAATCATCGTAAAAAGTAAATTAAATCAGACGTCAGTGCAAAATATTATAGTTTGTTGTGCGTGCACGGACAATGTGATTTAATATATACCTCATGCTTCTTCAAATAAAAAAGTTAGTATATTATATTTTTAACAATTGATTTTGAAAGTTATGGTTCAATAAGAAAGTACCTAGAATTTATTCTAAATTCCAGATTTATTCATGTATACTTATTTCTTTTTTTTACAACAGAGAGTATCTAAATCAAAACCTTGAAATAATGTTTTATATTGCCAAAGACTTTTCGTCTGACTGCCTGAACCGGTTAACCCTTGAGGGTGTAAATGTCAACACGGCGGTATCTCCACTCACACTGCTTGTAATAATATGTTTATATTTCGCATTAATGTGGAACCCCTGTCCATAATGAGATAGCACATGAGAGCGTTCATACTGATAAATGCATTTTGTTGTATATGCTTCATTATCACATGAAACTGACCTTGTCAACATTATAACTACTTACTGTTATCTTTACCATTGATGATTTTCTAACAGCTGCCAATGGCGCAGGAAATGATTTTCGATCAAACAACACTCTACATCGAACAAAAATGGTGAAATCCCGTTGGCAACTCGTAAAACCCTGAAATTGTTCGCTGTTTGATTTAACGAGAGGCGTGGCAACTTTAAGCACTTGCTATTCGTCCTTGTTAGGCATTCATTGAGATGTTGTGTGTGTGTGTGTGTGTGTGTGTGTGTGTGTGTGTGTGTGTGTGTGTGTGTGTGTGTGTGTGTGTGTGTGTGTGTGTGTGTGTGATGCTGAATCTCCGATTTAATGTATGTCGGATTAAACCAAGTTTTCTAATTGAATCAGCTTGCGAATATCGCATGATCTCTCGATTTTATTCAAACTCAATACCATGTGTAATACAGTACAAGACCATGATTTTTTATGGTAAAGTGTGAAATCTCAAAACACCACTTACATCTGCTTGGTAGTACCTCAAATGGTTTTTAAGTGTCACAGCACTTGTACAATCTGAAGTAGATAATCAAAGATGAAATCCACTCTTTGAAAATCTGACAAGACTAGGGATCGAACTAAGAACATTCATGTTGAAGATTTGATGCTCTATCAACTGAGCTACTCTGTCCGCTTTTGAAATATACTAATGACATCTGCGATATATAAAATAATCATACTAATATGTGGTCACATTTTACCTAAAAGTGATGAAATAATATATGCTACTTATATCTCATTGCTTATTGAATTTCAAGTACGTTATACGAAATGTTCAACGAAACATCCATGAAAACAGTACAAATGGCAACACATAATGCATCAAGTTTGTTGTTATCATCAAAGTATAGAAAAAAACTCGTTTGATATATTTTGGAATACGGAAGCGTATTAGGGCCACCTGAATTCTTTTTATTTCTCGTTTTGCCAACCTTAAAGTTGGATTTTCCAACATTTTTTTTTGGAATTTCCAACTTTTTTCTTGGCTTTTTCAACTGTTTTCGTAGAATTTCCAAGTTTTTGTCTCGTTTTGACAACTTTAAAATTGGCTTTTCCAACTTTTGTTCTCGTTTTGCCAGCTCTAAAGTTGGCTTTTCCAACATTTTGTCTCGTTTTTCCAACTTTAAAGTTGGCTTTTCCAACTTTTTTTCTTTTTTCCAACTTTAAAGTTGACTTTTCCAACTGTTTGTCGCGTTTTGCCATCTTTAAAATTGGCTTTTCCAACTTTATACCAGTTAAATCATATGCATTCCTATCACAAAATCTGTATGTATCTGTATGCATTAAAGAAACAATGGAGCATTCAGCTTATGTCTGCTGAATTTCTTTTTCTTTTCAAAGTTAAATAGTTTGACAACGGAATATTTTTGAAGAATAAAAATGCCACAATTTAGTGTCTGCAAATAAAAATATTATTAAAAAAAAAGTAATATTTATTTCATATGCATTATGTTTGCTAAGATAATCTTCTTTTGGGATGTATAATCAATGTGAAATATTAGCTGTTGGACGCTTAATTTCATATCTGGCTGCTGATAAAACCATTAAAAGATACGTGGTAATTAATATAAAAAAATTCAGATACCAAAGTATAAATCAATAGAATGTCCAGAACATAGATACAAATCCGGTAAAAATGGACAAACACGGACCTCTGGAAACCAAGAGGTGGGATCAGGTGCCATGGAGGAGTAAGCATCCCCTGTCGACCCGTCACACCCGCCGTGAGTCCACAGTCAAATCCAATGAAACACGTGAGGAGTGTATCCTCGTCACAATTGGTACAGATGTCTCAACAACTGCCAACGAAAAGGCAACTCAACATTTTACTTAGTGAAACAAAGTAGTCGCAAACAAGTTTATTATACCGACCGTAAAATTTGCGGAACGTTGACATTAAACGCAGTTTTCGATATCCCTGTGTCAATAATTTGTCAGTGAGTAGTTTACCTCTGTATATGAAATCTTCATATGTTCTACACGCCCTGGCATATCGGATCATTTGTGAAATATAAACTCCATATGCGGGTGACTGAAGGATATTACTACTTAAATGTGGAAACTTTACGATGGGAAAGCCGAAATCGTCGCGTTTATCGTATAGCTTAGTTGCTAATTTCCCGTCTGTGTTTATATTAAGTAAAATGTTTAAGTATGAAGCGTGTGTGCTTGATCTGTTGTATCTTTAATTTCTAGTTCGCTGGGATATATCGCGTCGTCGATATATCTAAATGTCGAATTAAAGGATACCACTAAGTGAGCTACGTGTGTACGTAGGATTTCCAGAATTCGTATTAAACCCAAGTTTTTCTAATAAACAATTATAGTAATGTGCCTTACAAATAAAAACTATATTATCTGAGGCTTTGTCTGCTGGTACCAGTACATATTGGTCATGTAATCTATCCAGTTCAGTTACTACTTCTGCATCATTAAATACAGAGGGATAACGTGTTTTCATAGTCCCTTTAAGTTTTCGAATAAGAGATTTTATCAACCATCGTATGGCATCTCAGCCATTCAGATAAAGTGTCTGGTTCTACGTCTTCATGTTTAGCTCATCATCTGGCATAATCTTCGACAGAATCCATAACTAAACTGAATCCAATTAAAGGAACGGGCTTCCCGGTATTTAGGGCCCCTTAAAATAAGATTTTTTAGGCTTTCATTTTCAACAATAGAAACGTCGCCGGTAATGACATGTCCGATAGTATTGTATTTGAAAGGAGATGAAGCACATGAACATGTGACAGTGTTGTGTAGAAGATGGTTGATGTCTAGTCACTGCAAAACCTGTTTGTAATTGAATAGCTTGGCTGCGATGCTAGGTGTATAGCAAGGCGTGGTCTTCAGTTTAAAATATGGTGGAATACAGGACTGAACATTTTAATCTAATGCACAGATACCGAGTTTTGAGTAGGTATATAGTTATGTTAATCCTTTGAATAAGTCTAGATCTGTCACTATGTTATGTTATAATCTTGATCATAAGGCAAAAAAAAAAAATAATAAAATAAAAATAATAATAAAAAAAATTTGTCCTTAAAAAGATTAAAATTAAATAATCTATCTTGTGACGACTTATAATAAAAAATCTGAGTTGACAAAATTTGCAACGCTGTCCCAAAAAGTCGCCCCCTGAAGTTACATAAGATTTTGAGCAATATAAAATTTAGGTTCATATCGAAAAGAAACTTAAAATGCATCCATTTAATGAACTGCGGTTTTAAATAATTCATTATGTTCCAAATGTTTAATTTATTTGTATCAATCCTACATTTCACCAAATATATGTACAATTTTTGGTAATATGAGTCACTACCATCAGGATAGTTTCGATGTAGATATATCATCATTTTCCTTTTAACTCCACCATTGTAGCGAAGAATCGCCTGATTTTAATTTTACCGTTTCGTTATATTTTACACAGTATCATAAAATTGAAAACTACGTTATAGATGTTAAATTTATTCAATACATACTGTCCGAGTGCCTTTTTACAAATGTAGGCCATATATCTATATTAATCTTGAAAAAATTAAATATAGTAACTATATATAAAAAAATCCAGAAAAAAAGTTGGAAAAGTCAAGAAATGGGAAATTCCAAGAAAAAAGTTGGAAAAGTCAAGAAAAAAGTTGGAATAGCCAATTTTAAAGTTGCCAAAACGAGAAAAAAGTTGGAAAATCCAAGAAAAAAGTTGGAAAAGTCAAGAAAAAAGTTGGAAAGTCTAAGAAAAAAGTTGGAAAAGTCAACTTTAAAGTTGGAAATTCTAAGAAAAAAGCTGGAAAAGCCAACCCTAAAGTTAGGAAAACAAGAAATAAAAAACTTTAGGTGGCCCTCATACGCTTCCGTATTGAAAGAACCTTCTAATTGAAAAATTCATCTCGTATCTCTGCAGAGCAACACTTCTTTAATTCACAATATTACAATATATTGTTGTTTACACCGACTGACAGATCCATGATTAATGAAACAGATTATTGATAACACGATGAAATATGCATCATGAAATATGTCATCGTTTGACCTTTAGAACATTGGGATGATAAATGCGTTTATTATTTTATAACTATCCGTAAACGTACAATAATTAAGTAATATATATATATATATATATATATATATATATATATATATATATATATATATATATATATATATATATATATATATATATATATATATATATATATCATACCTACCTATATGATATAGTTTAGGCCTATACAAATGCCTATTGATAATTTGTTGTTTGCATTACATATCACGTGACATGTATATTACATATCACGTGACATGCGTATGAATATTTATCTTTCTATGACAGAACCTTGTGTAAAGCTGTCTAGTCCAAAACTGACACAGAGACAACAACTTCCCCGAAAATATAAAGTATATATCCGCGGTCGTCACATTCTGTCAATAATTACGTCTACCACACACTGAAACATTTCAAAGTCATACAGAATTATACGTCAGTCTAATCTCTAGCTTTATGCCTTTGACACTGACAATAGACCAATACCACAACGCTTCAACTTCAACTTCAGTGACAATGTCGGGTTATCCAGACGAAGCATACAGGTGGGCCCGTTAATTTCACTTCTTTGTTATGGTTATGTGAATGATACAATTTTCCGAATATATATAGCATTTATATTTAAAGTAATGGCCTAGGTTTACTAGGCTAAAACACTGTCATCAAGTCTTCCAAGTTCTGTTATGATCTACTGTTATAGTAGTAGGTTAATTGCCAACCTTCGAAAGAGTTGCATGAAATTGTACTCTCAAATATCTAAATTTCAGTTCATAAAAATCGACAAAAAAAAAAAAAAAAAAAAAAAAAATACCTTAACAATTGTACAAATAACATCAACATAAAAAACAATGCCCATATCCAAAGATAATGCGCCTCAATTACGATTCAGACAGTGATAGAAATTCCACCCACTTTCACAACAAACCACTGACCAGCTTTTCCTTGTACACGTATGATGTGACATCACTTGCCAAATTGAATCTGTGAACGCAACCCTACTTGTATCTTTAGGATGACTTACATCTTGTTTTATCAATCAAAGCTTGACATGGAATATCGGATCATTTGTAAAATATGAACTCCGTATGCGGGTGATTGTGGGATATTATTAATTAAATGTGGAAACATTTACAATGATAAAGCCGAATTCGTCGCGTTTGTCGTATAGCTTAGCTGTTAATTTCCTGTCTTTATCTATATTAGGTAAAAATGTCTAAGTATGAGGCGTGTGTGCTTGATTCTGTTGTATCTGAAATTTCTAGTTCCCTGGGATATATCGCATTGGCATATGTATGGGAATTGTCATTATTATTTGACAAAACGTCGTCGATATATCTCAAAGTCAAATTAAAGAACACCGCTAGCTTTTTCTTCTTTTGATTCAGCAGTTTCTGAATGAGATCTGCTGCGTATGAATAAAGGAACAGGCCAGCCAGTAAAGGAGCACAAATGGTTCCTTTAGGATTGCCGATACAAAGGTCTCCGCACATTACAAATAAATTGTCTACTAGAAATTCCAGCATCTTTTTTATATCAATTTCAATGCTTTTATGTGTATAATCAGAGTGATACAAAATAAGTATAATGATAACCTATCACTAGATTAGAATTTTCTAAAAGTTGTTTATAATATTTAAGTATCCATATGTTCCGGAATAAGCAACTGTTCAGTATTGCTGAAGTTTCTCACTAACGGCTGTCAGTGTCTTTGAATGGAGTAAAGATAAAGCTTAGGTAGAACATTTGATAGATCCTGCTATGTACCTCTGCTTATATATGGTTGTGTGAAGTTTAGGTATCCAATATGAATATGGTAACTCAAAATCAGTATTGGTTGTAAGTACATCAAAGGAACGTAATACGGACATATGATTTTGAAGGATCTCGTCTTTTGAAATTGGGCTACGGGTGTATTTAGAATTACCAAAATTCATATTAAACCCTAGGGCTTCTAATAAACAGTTATAGTAATTTGCCTTACAGTAAAAACTGTATTTTTTAGGTTCTGTCTGTTGAGACCAGTACTTTCTTGTCATGTAATGTATCCAGTTCGGTTAAAACTTCTGAATCACTAAATAGAGAGGAATAACGTATTTTCATAGTTCCTTTAAGTTTCTGAATACGAGGTTTTATCAACCACAGTAAGCCTTTAGCCATTCAGACAAAATGTCTGGTTCCACATCTCAATGCTTAAATATAAAAATGTCAGATACCAAAGTATAAATCTATAGGCTGAGAAGAATATAGATACAAATCTGGTAAAAATGGACGAACACGAACCTCTGGAAATCAAAAAGTGATATCAGGTCAATGGAGGAGTAAGGTGTTTGAGGTGAGGGTTTAATACACACAAAATTCTAGTAGACATGAATATAGGAGTGAGACCAATCAGCACCAGACGGTATCAGATGAAAATGTTTTGTAAATATATGAACAAATTTTGTTTTGAAATAGCACACTAATGTGTTTCGGCGGAATACATGTAAGTAAAACATACGTCGACAATTGTTAATGATGTTGATGAAGTGTCCGGTCAAACTATTTACAAAGAGTTTATCAGTGCTGGTAAAAATCAATTTGAAATAAAGGTCAAAATAGCGGACGCATTGTATGTTGTACTCAAAAACAACTTAGATCTAATTTTTATAAATATCCAATAACTGACCTGTTCTTGATTTGTCTGTACAAATTATGACGAGGATTATTTCATACGAATTTTGACTGTGGACTATTGGAGGACCGTATTTGTCCAATATTCACCAAATTGTATATTGTATCCGAGACATTCTGAAGATTAGTACTTTGGTTTCTGTTATTTTTAATGTATAAATCAGTGCCAGTATTCATTATGATTCGCAGATGATTTTGTGAGAGTATATGTGTATTAGCCGGCAAATTATATAGCATATTGGTTCATATTTGTAGAAACCTGATAATTCACAAACCTAACGAGTTGTTTTGGGCCTGGCATGTCCAGGATTGCTGCATGCCCAGTAGCAAACATTTGTTTATAGTTTTAGGGTACAATTCTATCTGAGTTGTCGAACCATGATCAGAGGTTTCCATAACAACTCTGAAAAATCGCACTGATATTTGATAAGATGAAAGAATGTTTCATTTAACAAATATTTCAGCAGATCCTAACAAACAGCAATTTAGTTTCAACAGAAGATAGTAAAATGTAAACTACATTTGCATGTTTCGAAACAAGCAAGACTTTGACAAATATCAATGATAAAATGATTATTTCCCAAACTTATTAGTTACTCATCAATAATAACACATTCATGATGGGTTAGTAAAAGAGAAGAGATATTATATCAGTCAAGCATGTTGGTCCAAATGTTTACTGTCCTTGAAGTATAATTGAATAGAAATACAGGCTGAGTGTTTTTATGTAATATATTACAAAATAATATCCTCTCCTTAATGACAAATATCATAATCATGAGATGTAAAGATAGAGATGTTCATTGCACATCAATTTGAGGATGAGAATTATCTCGATGTAAGCTTGTAATAATACACTTTATGTTTGTCTGCTTTCCGCTCTTGTATTTATCCTTGACCTTAGGAATAAAAGGGAAACACTTGTCGGAATTTTGTTTTTAATTTACACCAAACATTTAATAGCAGATATTTTATTGCATCACTTAAGACTGCTTATTAGATTAAACTTGTTAACTATAATGTAAGATATTTAATTTCGTGTCATAATTCTAAAATTAAAGAGAAACCACTGATGCCTGTTGCCTTTCTGAGTTCACGAATACCTGTACATATCCTAGGTGTTCACTTAAACAGAATAATATTTATGCGCCTTCTGGATAGAATTGAGATTAAGATAAGGTTACATCCCGTCAATGATATTGAAATTGCACCAGCTTAAGGTGAAGTGCTACATGTTTTGATCTGTGCTATGGACTGACGCCAATGCTTTGAGGGTTCATTTTACGTGCGACGCCTGCCGTGGCACGGAACCTCGGTTTTAAGTCTCCGAAAGACCCGTGAGTTTAACTTTGAACTTGGCTTTCGACCATTTAGCGAAGAAACATTGACTGCCATTTTCTAAAAAGTCTTTATTATGATCCGGGATTCGAACCCAGGAACATTTCACTTATGTGTCGAACGCTCTAACACTAAACGACCGCAAGCGGTTATACAGAATGAGATATTGACATTGTATGTTGTACATTGAAATGTGAATATTTTAGTAAATTGTCACGAAGGTGTAATTCCATGCCATTATCTTGAGATAATTAATGTCGAATAGCGATCATGATGAGGTTAATATCTCACTTAAACATGAAAAATAATAGAAATAATGATAATAAAAAATAAACCCAAAATAAACCAACAAAAGCAACAGACGAACAGAAATGTCGAATTCTATAAAAAGAAACTGCTATTATAGTTCAATGCTCTGTTTATGTATTATGTTGTGGTTCAACGTATCATTTATAGCCATGATTTTAGGTAACAATTGTAAATGCACAAATAAAATAATGTTAAATTTACGTGCGGTATAGTTTCAATTGCTGTATATTTGAATGCATAATTATGATTTTACATTTGCAGGTGAAATCCATATTTTTCTGTACTTAATGTACATTTCATTTACACGGAGTTTGTGTGTGTTGATTTTCTTTCCAACATATGATGTTGGGATAATAAAGGGAATTAATTGATGTGGGTTTTTATTTTGCTTCTCATGCCTCTCTTATTCCTTATTCTGAAAACCTGTGATATTTACTAAAGCATCAAGGGGAAGGAATTGGTTGGGAATGCTCTCTCTCTCTCTCTCTCTCTCTCTCTCTCACTCTCTCTCTCTCTCTCTCTCTCTCTCTCTCTCTCTCTCTCTCTCTCTCTCTCTCTCTCTCTCTCTCTCTCTCTCTCTCTCTCTCTGCGTGTGTGCATGTGTATTTCGTATTCTCTGAGATCGGGTATAAACTTGTAAATCACATTATACCACTAAATATCCCAAGCTGAAGGTATACACCTTCATATTTTGATAATATTACATTTTACCATATTGTTGTCTTAAGATGGTAAGAAAACAATTACATTTGACTCATTTCCTGAAACGTGTTTTTAATCTGAATAATATGAATCTCTGACCCTTCGATCAGGATTTCCAGTTTGAATCTGTTGGTGTAAAACCGGAAGCTGGAATCAAATAGTATTAATAGACTGAAGAAATTGACATTTATTTTCATTAATACGCTTTCGTGTCGTTGATTATGTCATGGACTACTTTATCATACGACAAAAATATCTTCCGGTGAACGCTTTAATGTTTAAGATTTCTTTTCCACTATTGGAAAGAAAAAACTTCAAAAATCAATATGAAGCTTTATTTTCTCATTGAAATGTCTGTTTTATCTCGTTTCGTAAGAAAAATAGATTAAAGATCTGATATTTGATTCTGTTCTGATAGGCACAATCGTACAGAAGACAGAGTCAAAAGACATTAATTTACGTCTTGACCCTGCAACCTTTACTCCTGTTGAACGTTTTGTCATTCTTTCACATACAAAAATTGCAACGATTAATCAGCTTGAAAACTCCATTGTGTAAGGTATCATGCAACCATTTACATGCTAACTTTGTCATTGAATTCCATCGTATTGCCAATCAATAAATTATAAACATTTCTACCAGTATGAAAATAACAACAAGTGCAATAAGGTTAGTAGCAAGTCTAGTTAGTAGCTTATTACAGATACATTATTTTACTCAAAATGTTGATACCAATATATTTCTCTGAACAACGTTTTCTCAATGTAAATACTGTCACGAGCCACCTTCGTATGATAATCGGTCCGGCCTCAAAATGTGTCCTGTCGAACAGAAAATTGTTAACATTTAAGAATATAAAAAATTTCAGATACCAAAGTATAAATCAATAGAATGTCCAGGACATAGATACAAATCCGGTAAAAATGGACAAACACGGACCTCTGGAAACCAAGAGGTGGGATCAGGTGCCATGGAGGAGTAAGCATCCCCTGTCGACCCGTAACACCCGCCGTGAGTCCACAGTCAAGTCCAATGAAACACGTGAGGAGTGTATCCTCGTCACAATTGGTACAGGCGTCTCAACAACTGCCAACGAAAAGGCAACTCAACATTTCACTTAGTGAAACAGAGTAGTCGCAAACAAGATTATTATACCAACCGTAAAATTTGCGGAACGTTGACATTAAACGCAGTTTTCGATATCCCTGTGTCAATAATTTGTCAGTGAGTAGTTTACCTCTGTATATGAAATCTTCATATATTGTACACGCCCTGGCATATCGGATCATTTGTGAAATATAAATTCCATATGCGGGTGACTGAAGGATATTACTACTTAAATGTGGAAACTTTACGATGGGAAAGCCGATATCGTCGTGTTTGTCCTATAGCTTAGTTGCTAATTTTAAGCCGCATTCTGACTTATATATATGAAAAATGTCATTATTAATTGACAAAACGTCGTCGATATATCTGAATGTCAAATTAAAGGACACCGCTAACTTTTTCTTCTTTTGATTCAGCAGTTTCTGAATGAAGTCTGCTTCGGATGAATAAAGGAACAGGTTGGCCAATAAAGGAGCACAATTGGTTCTCATAGGATTGCCGACAGTTTGTCGAAAGACCATGTCTCCGAACGTTACAAATATATTGTCTATTAGAATTCCAGCATGTTTTTATATCAACTTCAGTATATCTATGTGTAGAATCAGAGTGGTGTTTGACGAAATAAGTATCCTGATAGCCAATCACTAGATATTTAATTTTCGGGTACCACCTTTAGTGAAAAAAACCAGTTGTCTATGATGCTGAAAAGTCTTTCTTTTAATTTTTATGTGGAATAGTAGTGTAAAGAGTAGAGAAGTCATAATATTTGATAAAGTGAATTCGAGAAAAATTGTGTGCCTTCAAATTTTCTAAAAGCTGTTTAGAATTTTTAAGTATCCACATCTGATTTACACCGCTTCTGGAATAAGCAACTGTACAGTATTGTTGAAGTTTCTCCTTAACGGCTGTCAATATCTTGGTAAGGAGTAAAGATAAAGGTTTGGTAGAACATTTGCTGGATCCTGCTATGTATCTTTGCTTATTTTTTATGAAGTTAAGGTATCCAATATAAATGTGGTAGCTCGAAATCGGTATCCGTTATAGGTATATCAAATGAGCGTAATACGGACACGTGATTTTAAAGGATCTAGTCCTTTGAAAGTTAGCTACGTGTGTATGTAGGATTTCCAGAATTCGTATTAAACCCAAGTTCTTCTAATAAACAATTATAGTAATGTGCCTTACAAATTAAAACTATATTATTTGAGGCTTTGTCTGCTGGTACCAGTACATATTGGTCATGTAATCTATCCAGTCCACTACTTCTGGATCATTAAATACAGAGGGATAACGTGTTTTCATAGTCCCTTTAAGTTTTCGAACACGAGATTTTATCAACCATCGTATGGCTTTCAGCCATTCAGACAAAGTATCTGGTTCTACGTCTTCATGTTTGGCCCATCGTCTGGCATAATCTTCGACAGAATCCATAACTAAACTGAAATTCTGACTCCAATTAAAGGAACGGGCTTCCCGGTATTTAGGACCCCTTAAAATAATATTTTTGAGGCTTTCATTTTCAACAATAGAAACGTCGCCGGTAATGACATGCTCGATAGGCTTGTATTTGAAAGGAGATGAAGCACATGAAAATGTGACAGTGTTGTGTAGAAGATGGTTGATGTCTAGTCACTGCAAAACCTGTTTGTAATTGAATAGCTTGGATGCGATGCTAGGTGTATAGCTATATGAAATGCAAGGCGTGGTCTTCAGTTTAAAATATGGTGGAATACAGGACTGAACTTTTTGTGATTTAGAACCTTGCCAATGTTTAAAGCGTCTATGCCGTTATTTGTAAATTTAAGTTTAAGGAAAAGACGTTTCTGTTCAGAACAGTCATCGTTTGTAACGCGTGCATGCTTAAACAGTCTGTGATAAGCGATGTCCATTATAATGGAGTTCAGTATGTATTCTGGGGTTGAAGAAACCGTGTAGGGGTTCATTCTTGCTTCTTGAAAAAGTTTATTGAGATTTGTAAAAGGAACAGAATAAAGTTTGCTGCGAATGTGATGAAGACAACTTTTTGTTAACGTAAGGTAAAAGAGATGAAAAAGTGACATCATGTATGTAGGGTCGGTTGTATGAACGATGTCCGTGACTTCGTTTACGTCTTACGTTAGAATTAAAAAGTTCCATCGCATTAACACCATTACAGAGTGGGCTTGATAGATTGCCTACACTATGGATATTATCATTACATCCATAGGGATATGCAGTGCCAAGCTGTTTAATCCAAAATTCTTCACATTGTCTACGGAAGGGGGTACTCAAGGTGGGATTGTTGGTCCAGTGGTATATTTTTTCAATTATACGCAGAATCTGCCCGGCAAAATGATGAGTCCGACCGGAACAAAAATTGACAAGAAATGTTCGCCTTATACTTTCGAAAGAAGATAAAGTGAAATATTTTTCATAATAGACCTAAATTATAGTCGTTGTATTCTACAGGAAGTACTGAGCGTTTTCAGATTCATAAACTATATAAAGCGGTATCAATTTACCAAAATAGATCATGTGTTTGTATATTGTTTATTTTTAATAGAATTGATATTTATGTTAGTGGAGGGAGTTGTCAGTAGGGAAAAAAAGATTAAAATGGCGATACTATATCAGGTCTTGAATCCACGCGTATGTTGTGTACATATACTTCTATTTAGAATATGAATAATGGAAATCCTCATTGGGTATAAATAGATCAGTATGTCTTACGTGTCTCGTGACGTATTTTTATCGTCTGGTTTGCTTTTGTGTACATTCTGTCTCGGTAACAAGATGGAGGCGAATCAAGATGAAATGTCTTTGAAATAAGTCATCATAGAACTTTATTCGAATGGAGAAAAAATGTCTGTTATTGCCGGGAGGGTAAATAGGTCTCTAGTATCAGTTTACAGGGTCGTTCGACGATTTCAAAGCACTGGATCTGTAGAAAACCTGTCCCGATCAGGTCAACCCCGTTCCATTGACGGTAGGGAATACTGGAGGCTCCAATGAATAGTAAACCAGGATCGGGGTCTCCGTTAGGAGAAATTACAGCACGTTTTAATGAAAATTGAGTGACATCAGTGTCACAGAAGGCTGTTAAACGTCGACTTAAAGAAAATGACTTTTCCGGAGGTGTTTACAAGAAAATGTTTGTAATACAAAATGTTAACAGAAAGAAACGTCTGTCTTGGTGCATAGAAAAGAGATGGTTCAATGTGGAAACTTAATGGTCTAAAGTGATTGCGACGAATCTCAGATACGTGTCGGTGAAAACAACCGTGTTTATGTGTTGAAAAAAGCCAGAGAAGTTTTCATGGTGTGAGAACTTGATGTCGAGTTGAAGGGAATATTAAATCAGCAAAGTATATAGACATCTTGGACACGAACCTTTGGCAAGATCTTGTACGTCATTTTCAAGATGGGAGTTACTTTTTCCAAGACGATAATGCCCCCGTACACCGCTCTCGTTTAACACAAAAATTCATTGCCAGAAATCAAATAAAAAGCATGCGCTGGCCTGCACAGTCTCCAGACATGAATATAATTGAAAAGATTTGGCTTTATATTAAAAGAAAACTCCAAGCACAGATCCCATAACATAATTTCGACCGACGAACCTTTTCAACAAACACTTCGAATATGGCAGGACTTAATTTATGTAAGAAACCTTTATAATTTTTATTCCCTGGAAAATCGAACAAGTTGTACGATTGTTGAAGGGTCACCTAACAAAATACTGAGGTAATTGTTTTATTTTATTCAAGTCAGCCAGGTGTCAAGATTGTTTTTCGTATGACTTAGAGACAGTACATTATTTGACAACTGTAGGAATATAAACAATTCCAGATACCAAAAAATAAATCAATAGAATGTCCAGGACATAGATACAAATCCGGTAAAAATGGACAAACACGGACCTCTGGAAACCTAGAGGTGGGATCAGGTGTCATGGAGGAGTAAGCATCCCCTGTCGACCCGTCACACCCGCCGTGAGTCCACAGTCAAGTCCAATGAAACACGTGAGGAGTGTATCCTCGTCACAATTGGTACAGACGTCTCAACAACCGCCAACGAAAAGACAACTCAACATTTCACTTAGTGAAACAGAACAGTCGCCAACAAGACTATTATACCGATCATAAAATTTGCGGAACGTTGACATTAAACGCGGTTTTCGGATAGTCTTCTATCGGATTCCTATCCACATCGGCATATAAGGAAATACCAAAGCTGATGAGGTAGCAAAATTAGTAATTAGAAATTTACAGTCTGAAAAAAAAATTCCTTTCACAGATCTTAAACCATCTATTACAGATTACATAACCACAATGTTTCAACAACATTGGGATCTGCAAACTGAAAATAGATTACATGAAATAGATACGAAATTTGTCCACAATCCACCAGTCTTCAATAGTAATAGAAAAAGATGAGGTTACTTTGACCAGACTTCGTATTGGTCACAGTATATTTATTATTTAAGGAAGAACTACCGGAATGTATACCGTGTGGGACAAGACTAACAATTAAACAAATTTTAACTGAATGTACTGATTTTAAACTTAATCGTGAAAAATATTACTCCGAGACAGATCTTAGTAGTGTTTTTAATAACGTCGCTGGCGACATCATTTTAGAATATCTAAAAGCTATCGGTTTTTTTCAAACATTTGAGCTGTATTTTTATTAATTGACAAGCATATTGTCTTTTACATTTTTTCAAAGGATTTATAAGTAAAATTTTGTCACTGTTTTTATATAGAAAAGAAATGATTTATTTTGCATCGTATATGCAATGTATATGAGTATGCGTTTCTTATCACTTTTTTCAGCAGGTATGAGTCATTTGTTATCTTTTAAATCGACAATTTAATTGATTGAAATTCCAGTTTAAAAGTAAATGACTTGTGAAAGCAAATATCAAACATAATCATGGATTTGCATAGTCAAGATCAGGCATTTAGCGAGTTTTTACTTTTTTATTTGGTATCAATTTGTATCGTGGTGTTTAAATATGAAACAAACCTGACTGTGACAGCACCTAACTTTATATTCCAGATTTTAAGAAAGGTGTGTAAAAAATGGGGACTATTATACAATCCACTCATATATAATAAAACATGTGATAACAACTATGACAAAACAATAGAATGGGTTTTAAGTTTTCAATTACTCTGTCAACAGGTGATATAGAAGCCGTAGGTCTGCATACGCCCGAAAAAGGTAATCCCACCATACTTCAAAAGACTTGTTAATTTATATACTGTCACATTACAAAGTTCAAATTCTATATCAGGATAGTCTTAGCACATCTTTTTACTTCACTTCAAAATAAAAATTTCCAGTTTATTTCATGTATATTTAGTGTCCTTAGAAAATATTATTCCTTGCGCTGTTAGGTATGATAAAAAGTCGAACTAAAAGTCATAAGGTTTTGTACAAACTAGTATTTATTTTCAGTAGAAATTGAATAACATTCATGTACTGTATACTTAATTGGGGTATGTATGTGCTAGTAAATAAATTATAGAGATTTTACCACCGATATGTACCTAATATGCTGTATTGAATTTGGTTGAATAAAAGAACCATTCATCACCAAAAAGGAAATACAGCATTGAACAATATCAAACATATAACATGATAGTACAAATCCATATGTGGTTATGGTTTTACTGCCCAAATCGATTGAATAAACGCCACTGAAAAATGACACATTGATAAAATTAATGGGAGATGATAATTAAGATCAGTCAAAGTAAAAATAAGATTATAATATCTAGGATAATGATATATTCTGCTCTTCGGACCCAAAATTATAGACGGAGGCCGGACCCAAAACATTGTTGAAAATGTTGAAAAAAGGTCCTGGAATATCAATTCATTGGTGAGATATAAGACCGTATGCAGACCATAGCGGGAAATTACAACCTCTATATGATATGATCACATGTTGAACAGACTCAGTGTTTTGGAGAGAAATAGAATCCATCTATAAGTCACAAAGGAACGATTAGTCATTATTCATGAGCTATGAATTTCAAATACAATCTACTCAGAAATAAATTAGATAAATTTGTAAATGTAATTAACTAATCAGTAATGAATCAATATGAGTAAAAAAACTGATTATACATGTTTAATGACGAATTTTTCATTACGTTTTCATGAATTCTTACAACATATACAACAATGAAAACTGTTATTTCTTTATTTCATAAATATTTTTTACTCATATACCAACAGTGTCGCCACACAGCATAGCTTAAATGTTTTATTTATATCCATAATGTTATGAAAATGAATTGGTTATAAATCAAAAATTATGATTTTATAACATGGAGTTATAATTTCGTTTTCTTCAGCACAAACATATTTAACACAAAATTAAACAATCTATTAAAGATTTGATATAACATTCAAAACCAATGATATGTTTTTACTAGATAACTTTTATAAGATATGTTTTACCAAAGTAAAATTGATCCCATATAAAATCTGTTGCATTGGACAACACGGATCTCGCAGATGTAGGATAATGGAGGAGTAGCATTGTTGAACCCGTTTCCCCAATCAAACTAAAATAAAAAACACATCCTCTCACAATGATACAATATATGGAACAAGCAACTATATTTCATTTAGTGAAACAGAGTAATTGCAGACAAGACAATTGTAACATTAATTCTCTATTTCAAATTATATCAACCTACAAATCACAAAAACACAAAGTTAATTCTTATCTATTCCCCGTTTTATAGCCATGCTAAACATGTATACAATATTTCTTTAGTATACCCTTATTAACAAGGTGATGAATTTGTCTGTCTGTATCATTTGCAATGTTTTCTACACTTATTGCTTTTGAATTACATTCGTTATCAAATATCTAAAACACTGTACTGCAGGTTATATATTTTTGTTTATCAGTCTCTGTGGTACAGAAATATTGCACAGCGTATTCTCTTCAATCATCCCGTTAAGTAAAACTTTTATATAATTACTTTTATGCTACTGTTCATTCGCGCAGATCATTGCATTGTCAAAAAGGCGCCAAAAATACATTACACAGTAAATTTATTGTTTCAAAGTGAAAATGTAAGGACAATAGTTAGAGATGAAATAATATGGACAAAGATCTTACAATTGTAGTTATTGGGAATTTTGTATACAAAACAGTTTTAGACATACAAATTATTTCATGTAGAAATATTATCAAATGGTATATCATTTATTACAACAGGTCGAAGGTGAATGATATATACATCAGGATTGTACCTATAAGTACATCGTGATTATGATTGATGTTGTCACTTGTCCTTATTTGTGTTCCAGTGTTTACATTGTTGTACAGATTTAGCAGTATATCAGAAATATTTACATTTTGTTCGTTTACTCCGGTGACACGGGGATACCTGTACTTTAATCAATTTAGGTTTTGCACGACACGTTATTGACCAGTGGCAATGTGTGTTGTGAAGGTAATTCACTGCACTGTTTGATAAGTTCTAGAGACAGGTAATAGCAAATGCATTAAAGCAGCACTAGCGCCGGCTAGGGCGTGACTGTTTCTTTAAGTGATAACATATCCTTATGTAAAGATATGTAAAGTTTAACTTGCACATATTGGATTGTTAAAAAGTATTTTTATTAAATTGTATTGTGGACAATACCTTAACGACATCAAATCGGAGAGTTCGTAGACATGCGTAGTCGTTTGTTTTCATCCTAATGGGATAAACTCTATATCAAGTGAATCCAATCTACCCGAATTTAGTAATTTTATTCATCGCTTTGAAGGAAACACAAAATAAAACTCTGAAATAGTCCGATTAATTCGGTGTCTATTTATAGTATTGCTGGTCAACTCAAGTCAAATTGGCATTGAGTGATTTCGGCCTTTCGGAGATATGGAAATCGGTAAATAGTGTGTGAATCGGCACTTGGAAATAATTGTTTTGCCATATGTTGATATTAATTCGGAACTTGAAAATGTTCATTAAGGTATCCATGAAGATTCATTTCATTGGGCTTTTAAAAAAAAACGTTTATGAGCAAATCTAATAATTTAAGTAAACAATTTGCATTATTGAATTAACTTACATTCCATATTTTTATCTTGAAGTTTAAGTTACTATTTCTAAAAACAAATTAATATCTAAGCCAAGCAGGCGTGCAATTAAAGGTAATTATAGGGAGCTGCTAATATATATATATATATATATATATATATATATATATATATATATATATATATATATATATATATATATATATATATATATATATATATATATATTTACATTTACCGCAACTGTGTCCCATAGCCTCCGTGTTAAACTAGTCGGCTTTGAATGAACTTCTTCATATGACGTCACACAATGATGTAGTTCATTCATAACATGATGTCACATCAGTATATATTTCAATCAAAAACTCTATACTGTCCTGTTCTGCCTTGAGTGTCGCTGTTCCATTAAAATGAGAACGATCACGAACAATGCGAGTTTTTCGATTCCATTACTTATTTTTTCAATTTGAAAACTGTGATTTGTAAATATATAACGAATGAACGCTCGTCAAAGTGCATTTTTTTCAATATGGATGCCGTTTGGATGACAGATAAATATTCATGGCGCCCTAGAACATTTTAGCAGACTACTGGAAATCTAAATTCGGATTATTCATATATTACACAATGCAGAATTTATATACATGTGATCATGGTGTCGATATTAAAATTACTTGAAAGAAATTGATGAAATCACTTGCACGTTCCGAAATTTACTTGATATTGAAACACCACAAAAGAAAATATAATATAGACCTAGGGATTCTATTTCATAGTACCAATGTTAATGGGTGTCTATATGCATAGTTTCACTGGGGTACCGTAATCACTACTGTTCGTGCAGCTCACTTCGAAAATAGAAAATCTTAACTTAAATTTTAAACCTTGAATCATTTCATAAATAAATATTTCAGAAAAATTGAAAGAAAGAATGAATGATAGATAGGTGATGGAAATAGATAGATAAATAGATAGGTACATAGATATATTTGAGATCAATAATATCGACAATTCGAATCGCTGATAAATCAAAAGTAGGTAGGTTTTATGTATGTTTTTTGTTTTTTTGTTTAAAGAACCACTATGAAATACCAAAAAAAAGAGAAATTAAAAAGTCCAAATATTACACGAAAGTTCACGAGGAGAGTTAGAGATCAGAATCTCCATACTAAAGCAAATACTCTGTTCGAAGCCTGTTTTAAATCAACAGGGTTTGTTTTACAGTACAGACATTTCTGATGTGTATATTGATACTACATGATGCAATACACGTCGATTTTAATATTCATCGTAACACTCCCCGTACCTTAATAATGAAGATAGTGTCAAGAATGTATTTGCTTCATCTAACATCATAATCGAATCTTTTCTAGTAAGTATGACTCTTGCAAGCATCAGTCGGACAAAGAAATACCAGACATCTCTTGAGACAATCTACGCGCTACCATATGAATTAAAAGTCAACTGAACAATATGAACAATTATGACATAACCTAATTATACTCAAAATAACATTTGATGTCTCCGTGTTATTATATTGTGAGAGAGGAAATGCAATAGAAGTATTGACAAACATTAGTAAAAAGGAAGAGGGACACTTTCAAACTGACTTCTGTCAATATATCGGCTTCATTGTCAATAAACAGGCTTATATAACGAGCACCTGCTCGTTTATCGAAGTTCAGTTTACATTTTTACAATAATGCCAAGTACAGATAATATTACATTTCCGAACACACATTACTTACCAGTAAAGATCAATAATGAAAATCAGAACAGCAATTTCTTTGCAATAATCAATTTCATTGGATTCAGTTCTAATGATTCATTATTAAAGCAAAGTTATGGAATTTGATTCACTTGTCCAACAAAGATCGGATTCTGAAAAGCGGAAATAGTATACAATGAAAAACGCATTATATATCGATGTTTTTATCAAAATAAGAAGCAATAGAATTTGAAACTACCAAATTTTTTGATAACCATTATACTCCCACATATGTGTAAAAAGCTTTTGAAGTTCGAGAAATCTTGATTCACTACTTGTTAACTGGTTCTCTTTCACAGATCTTCACTTTTTTGTATCCTTTTATGATACACGTTGTTACATTGTTTCTATTTATATGAATCCAGCATTCAATGCTTTCTTTAAAAGTTCCCAGTTAAGACATGGATTAAATACAGTTACACCGTCTAAAGGATTATATGAAATCATTATATAAACTGTATAAAACATATAGAGAAAAATGTTAATGTTTAGGATTCGGGTTGGTTTTATATTTAGTTTATGTAATTGTGTTGAGCAGGTGAAAAGAAGAAAGGAAATTAATGCAAAAATCAAATTTAGATACTACACGCGGATTATAAGCGGGAAAATACAAAACCCTCTGTTTTGGAATAGGCGGTGCTTTGAATGAATTGGCGGGCCTTGCTATAATAGCTGAGAGATATTTCTAATAATTTAAGGACAACTCTGACAAAAAAGAAATTACTTTCTGCATTTACTTGTTCACAATTACAACAAAATTTGTTTAAAATAATATACATTATCGCGGAACATTCATAAAATGCATTATCAACGGTTACATAAATCGTATAGGTACTCAAGTACTTAGTTTATTGATAACGCTGAGCAGCATTTTGTCTGTAATTATATTACACTTTGATTGGTTTGATTTCCTTGGTACAATTACTCTGACTGATGACAATTGTATATCAAATATCATTTAGGCAACATTATGCATTTTATTGCCATTAATCAAAGGCATTTTTCATCATCATGACACGTGCAATCTTATCAAAATCAATAAAGAATTCACTGCAAAAAGATCTGTAGTTTTCATAGCAGTTACCACTGAAATATAAGCTTACTACTGCGGGGCAAAATATTTGCCGATGTAGACATAATTTAAGTTTATGAAATGCTATTTAATAGCATTATAAGTTGAACTTTGAAATGTTCAAAATAATGGATCGATTAAATGAATGCATCTCCGATCTCAATATATCTTCCGGTGTCATTTTCTACGAAATAAGGTTTTCCGATTATTTGTCAATTACGGAGAAAGAATTCCACTTAATTCGGGAAACCACAGTGACTCTTCCGGAAAGGTTTAGTTATTTCGACGTCTGTCATAAATGATTAGCTATTCTATTTCGTCTAAAACATTTGTTATTTTGGATTTGATAAGATAAAATGGATAAAAAAGATAAAAGATAAAAGTTTTTCTTAACATTATAGTCAGCTAATTTATTGCAGGTTGTATCTTTAGCGTGCTTCTCAAATCAATGACAATTGTTTCATAACGGTTTAAATGCCTTTTTTGTATTCAACAAAAGTATAACATTTGACAAATCCTCACTCCATTCTTGTTATTATTAGGGTCAATATAACAAAAGGCTCAAATTCCAAGGTATAAAGCATTATGATATCTAGGTTATAGGTACAAATGTGGTAAAAAAATGGACAAACACGGACCTAAGAAATCAAGAGGTGGGATCAGGTGCCATGGAGAAGTAAGCATCCCCTGTCGACCGGTGAAATCCGCCGTGAGTACACAGTCAAATTAATTGGTACAGACGTCTCAACAAGCGCCATCGAACAGGTAACATTTCACTTAGTGAAACAGAGTAGTCGCAAACAAGATTATTATACCGACCGTATTGGTATAATGATTCTAGTAATATTGCGAATAATTTACTTTTTCACGCATCAGAAGTACTGTATAACGGCCTACTGAAGAAGCGAATTCAATCAGATGTGGATCTTAACGAATTCAAAGGAATTGTTGGAACATTTAAAATCTCCAAATTTCAAACATATTATAAGCATCAAGTCTTTTGATTTATCGACCCTTTACACAACAATCCCTCATCAAAAACACAAAAACATCTATTATACAAAACTCTTTTGTATACAAAAATGGAAATCGCAGATATAAATATTTGGTGTTAAGTCATGAAGAACCTTATTTTATCAAGGAACACTCTGATTCCAATAACAAGTACACTGTAGACAATATTATCAAGATGCTCGGGTTTCTAGTAGACAACATCCTCGTGGTTTTTGCGGGAAAAGTTTTCCAACAGATTTTTAGCATTCCAATGGGTACCGATTGTGCACCTCTCTTGGCTGACATATTTTGTATTCATATGAAGCGGAATTTATACAGTTTCTGCTCTCCAAAGGAAACAAAAAGTTAGCATCTCGCTTAAATTTTACTTACAGGTATATCGACGATATTCTGTCCATAAATAATTCAGAATTTCAGAATTACCTCGGCAAGATGTATCCTGTTGGGCTAGAGATCAATGAGACGACAGAAAGCAACACATCTGCTTCTTACTTAGGTTTACTCCTGTCGATTGGAAAACACGGTCAACATCTCACATCCCTCTATGACAAACGAGACGATTTCAATTTCCATATCACAAACTTCCCGTTTCTAAGTAGTAATATTCCATCTCCTCCTGCCATTGGCGTTTTCATTTCACAACTTATACGTTATGCCATGGCATGCTCTTCTGATGAATCTTTTATTCTGAGAGCTAAACGACTAGCCAATAAACTACTTACACAAGGTTATGTTGTTGAACGCTTGTAGTCGTCGTTTAAGAAGTTTTATGGTCGATACGGGGATTGTGTTAAACATTATGAAGTCCCCCTCTCAGGGATATTAGATAATATTCTGGATCACGGCCACAGACAGTTACTCCGTTTCACCAATCATGCTTTTCACCGAACTTGACCTCATCACCAAACTTGACCTTTTTACCGAGTTTGACCCGTTCATCGAACTAGAAAGGTTTTCATGGAACATTTGCGACGGGTGTGGCATGTCAGCAGAAGACGCTGACTCCTTCCGGAAATCTTGTTTTATCCCGTTTGTGATTCGTAATTGTTCTTAATGTTGAGACCATTTGCACATATAAATCGTCTTGTTATAATGGACTTGAGTTTTGATTATTGATTGGTACTTCTTCAATTTTACTTATACAGAAACTGAATCGTCAATACTAAATTAAAATGGCCCACCCAGAACGTTTCAACATAACGGGATCTAGAATATTTTATATGATTTAAGGAATATCATATAAAATCATTCGGAAAATCTGTTTTCATATGATTCGATGTCAAGTTTTAAAATCCTCATAAGGGCAAAAGTCAATGTTACAGCTCCGAATTATTATTTCAATTAAAATATAAAACATTATAGAACACTATAAAAATTGTTAAATATCCTCCTCCTCCTGATCATCCTCCTCCTCCTGATCATCCTCTTCCTCCTGATCATCATCATCATCATCATCATCATCATCATCATCATCATCAATTGATCAATCATCATCAATCAATCAACCAGGTACCACCGTAAATGATTTGACCATTTCTTCTCTTCTTATTGTTAGACATGCGTAGGCTTTGCTCCGCTATTGTTACAGATATATAGACGTATGGTAATGTATCATAGTTATCACGTTTCTGATCATTTCTGATCATAGCCGACTTTATAATTTGAATGTAGATAATTATATCTTACTTGTTGTCTCCTTAATATCACGACATTATCATAGAATAAACGCAAAATGCAATAATTGGATCACTAGAATATAGCTGATATATATATATATATATATAATATTTATATTTATATATATATATATATATATATATATATATATATATATATATATATATACGTATAAAATTCTTATATCAATGATTTAATTAAATAAAGGCCTCATATTAATTCTGTTTCCAAACATTCATATCTGTAATGAAATGACGAAGCTCAACAATATTACATGGAGGACGAGCACTCCCTCTTACATTCAAGGAAATGGAGAGTGCTTCCTCAAATAGTCATATTTCTTTACAATTCACTAGCTGTCAGAGTGACATACTTTATTATTTTTGTTCTAAAATGAAACATATCCAAGACCTTTCAGACAACTAATAAAGGAATCGTGAGTGCTGGAGTGTATGCAACTGACAACAATAAGAGCTTAATGTATCACGAAAAAATGCTTTTGTATCAATCAAATTAGAAATTGGAATACTGAATGGCAGCAAATAATCTCGGAGAGAAAATTACAGTGACAATAAATATGTTGCGCTTTGTGATGCAATAAGACTCACTTTAAAACAGACTCATTCACCTACGACAAAATTGCAAAAGTAAAGTAGTTTAACACGATTTTCTTTTTTATTGTTATTAGTTTGTACGTATATTCCGAAGTTTTACAACCTCATATTTGATTATCAGAATACAAAAATTAATCCGATTTGATGAAGTCAAATGAACCACTGATTTTATGCAATGACATAAGTGGAAACCCGTCTTTTTGTGGTTGAAATAGGTCGGGTTGATGTAATATTCGCCTAATTAATTTTTTGATAACAAAATAGACAATGGTTTTAATATGCTATTAACATAATACCAAAGTTATACTTCTGCACAAAGGCGCAGTCATACATACTAAAACGTTGAGATAATCCTTGAAAAATGTAACACGAGTATAGCGGAAATATAATTTTACACTGTACTTAATCATATTTAAACATAATCTAATTTAATGTAGTTTCGGCATGTTACAGATGACCTTGGTTTGTTATAAATAGTTTTATGATCTTTAATTATATACAAAGGTCATGTATGTAATAAACGTCTCGAAGTTCTAAAATAGATTTTCTTAATAAGCATGTCTCTATCTGAGAATGGTAAGTCAATGAACCTGTTTATATCGGAGTTTAGCAGAAACATAAACATAGTAAATCATCCATATTGTATTTATCGCATATGATAAAGATATATTGCTAATAAATGAAACTAAAAGGAATGAATTATTTTGTGATAGAATGTTGTTCGTTTTGTTAAGGAATAAGTTAAAATAAATAAATAACTGATTTGTAGACCAAGTGTTTTAGCTAAATGTTTCGGTTTTCTGTAAATTTCTAGACAACACAACATCTTTTATTCAATTCACATGATCTGTCATATACACATTTTATGTATCCCTCATTGTCAATGTATTTTGTTGTCATCAGGCAATGACAGAAAGCAAAGATGTGTTGCTTCTTCACGACATTCCTCCTAGTTCGTTCGAACGTTTAGATAATTCACTATACAGTCCAGAGTTGACAACCCAGTGATTGGTATCTTTAAGAAAATTAAAATCACATCATAGAAACTACTACTACTACTACTACTACTACTACTACTACTACTACTACTACTACTACTACTACTACTACTACTACTACTACTACTACTACTATACAGAGTGACATGGAGGTATGATATTGATAGTTCAATTATTTTAATTATTTTTGTGTAGAACATACTTAGACATTTATTCAGTTTTGTTTTTACTAAGTATATATGCTATTTATTTTGCTTTTCGCTTGAAATAAACATGCATTATATATGGCATATTAATGGTAGAAAACGCATACTATCATGTAATCTTTCCCTCAGGCAGAACTTGCGCGATATAGGCAATATCCATGAATATTTGCATGCAAAATAAAATATTTCTCATTAGTTGTAACACTCATACAACGGAGATAAAACAATCTATAATTAAGATCGTTTAGGCTTATCTGATTGTTTTTACCACTGCGTCTTCTTAATGTAGTTATAAATGTCCGTTCTGTAAACACTTCTTGATGAACAGTCTGTGAATACGACCAATAACCAATGAATGTAAGACTAGGACCCGGTTGCACAACGCATAGTTATATTTAACGTTAAGTTAGCCCATTGGTTTAACATTGGTTAACTTCACGTTAAATTAAACAACCTTTTGTGTAATTGAGTCATTATTATTATATCGTACAATTAATGGTTCATCGAAAATGAAAATGCAATTTACAAAATAATGTATAATAATGTACTACTACTGTTACTACTACTAATACTAAATCTCTTGTTAAAGGGGGAGTGAAGTGGTGTGTACAGAAGATCCTGAGTTCGATTGTGGTTCTGGCAGCACATTTTCCCCATCTGTGTGTGTTTGAGTTTCTCATAGTCCGATTTGTCCTTCATTCGCTTGTTCGGACATGGGCACAGCCATAGAGAAGGTGATCTGATCTGCGTTTATTTAATTTTTACAATGATACTGCATGGGATATTGGAATTATGCAAAACATTCTTATAAATAAACTAATAATTTATACTTTTGTGACTTTATATTATCAGACATAATGTTCCGACAGAGTAAATGTACTTCGTTTTTCGTTATCAATATTTGGTTTTAATATTTCAATATAGGCGAGTTTTACTAGCTGTTTATTACTATACACGTGTTTCCGTGCCACTGTAATTAGACAATATGAACTGAATTTTCGAATTCGACTTTAATAACAGTTATGAAGGCTCGCTTGTATCTATTCAATCACTTTTGGTAATACATGTTGCGGGTGTTTCAAATCATTTTTTTTTGGACAAAAATAAAAATAGATCAGATGTGGATAGCTTTAATTTCAATACATGCAAGTCCGAATCTCTCTCTCTCTCTCTCTCTCTCTCTCTCTCTCTCTCTCTCTCTCTCTCTCTCTCTCTCTCTCTCTCTCTCTCTCTCTCTCTCTCTCTCTCTCTCTGTATGCTTTGCAGGACGTATTATGTACGTATGCTAATATGAAAAACCTTCAAAATGAGTAATAATAATTCTAGATATCTATCTTACTTGAATTATTATCTAAACTAGTTGTACTTGAAACCACAAAGGCACAAATACGCAATCAAATCAAGTACCTGTTTACTTAAGTAACCTAATAATAAGGATTTTGAAAATGTTTCTGTAATTTGAAAAAGAAACTTTCAGCAAGCACAAGTAGACGTATGCTTTACAAAGTGGAGGAATTTCCAGAGTACAAAAGAACTATTATTTGCTATGATATCCCACATTTTGTCTGTCAACGGTGAGTCCCTCAATTCACTTCAAAAGATATACTCAAAGCTGGCGCAGCGCCTCCCAGATAGTTACCTAGTTATTTCAATAAAAGTTAAATATGAAAAGGAACTATGAAAACGGCAATGCCAAAATGTTATAATTGTATCCATTAACAATTCGGAAAACAGCAGACAGTACATAAAACTGTGGGATTAGGATGAGTTTAGAAAGTTAACGGTTCTAATGTTTATGGGCTCATTATTGTATTGTGTATGAATTACACCGTTCCGTTCAGAAGAATATTCAAACTAGTTAGTAATAGGAAAATAAAACTCAATGTTTTCAGTGAGGCAATTCTAATCACAATTAAATTGTCTTACAACATATGACTCATCAATATTTAAATAGACAAAGGCGATATTGTTAGATTCTTATTATCTCTTCCTCATTAGATATGCTATTAGCCTCCTCAATTCAACTCTGCAGTAAGTTTTAATTTCATTTTTTCCAAACTTCAAGTATTTAGATGGATTTTCAAGTACATTTTATCGCACCATAAGCATAATCTTTTCCTTCATGTTGATTTAACTGATAAGATTAAAAGATCCAAAGACTTATTGGATAATATACATCATTAGTGCTATCTACAATATCCATAAAATGATGTAACATCTTTCTCAAAATCGACCATTCCCTATTAATATGTTTTCCATCTCACATAACGTTGAAGAAATTTTAAATGATGTATATACTCATGATTTAGCATACATATAACACCCCTACCCTCCAGCCAACTGTAGAATTTGGTATTATTAAAATGAAATAGTGGTTATCGATGTTTCAAAATACATTTGAAAATGTAAACATTAATACTTTACTTTTGCGTGATCATAAATCATATTTAGATTAATCTGAAACATCAAACAAAAAATGCATACTCACCTAATACGAGAATAAGAAGATCGGACACTGCGAGATTAAATAAATATTGGTTAGTGACAGTGTTCATGTACGAATGTTTGCGAATCACAAGACATGTTGTCAAATTTCCTAAAGTACCAGAACCGAAAATGATGATATACACAACTGTCAGTACCACGACAGAAAACAAATCTTTTCTTTTATCACCCAGGAGAGTCTGAACCATCTCTTTAATATCAACATCTGACGAATTGTTGGTAATGTTAATGAATGTATTGTTGCTTTTGTTCTCCATAGAGTTACAAACATATGCTTCGTCTGCCATTATCGTCGCATCTGAGACACTTAAGCACGAAGAAAATATTTTAAGTAACCGGCGAAAGTAAACTTTCAACTTTACAGTAAGTGTAGCACAATCAATGAAATATATGCCCAATGAGAGTGTGATAGTCCGGTTACTACCCAAAGAACAATACAGAAACTGTATACATATGCCAACTCACTATCAGAGATAAACTATACTCGCTGTGTGATTAAGAAACTACCTATTTACTTTGTACATTAACATTAGCGGAATCAGATAATTGATCTATCATTGATTGTTTGGATGTTTTAGCTACATGCACAATGACAATTACCAATACGTCCTACACGACGTCACTTATTTTACATTGCAATAAAATAATTAACGGTCACATATCAAAAATATAAAATCAACAATAACAACGAAAACTGCTGTAAAACAAATAATCATATTGCAGGTGCGTGCAGATACATATTACAACAGTACTTCAATTCGCAGTTCATAATTGCTTCTGAGATTTATATAACGTCATTGTTAATTGCTTAATCAACGTAAACATGGAGTGATCAGACACTATAAAATGCTGTCACTTTAAACATGAACAACTAAAATAAGACCTATTTTTGTTAAAATGTGTCTTTATTATCTTTAGCATACACGTGAAACATACATTGACATTTATTTTACATTTCAGAAATACATATAAAATGTACATGCCAGATTAATTGAATAAAATATAAGAATTAACAGTCCCCACCCGGAATTATCATCGAGATGTCTAAATCAACAAAATTTACCTAAGATGTATTTCTGCACGAAACCCCACGTAAAATGTGTATTTATTCCAAATATTCGATGGGAACTGATAAGCAATACTGAATTTCTATTTTCAAAACAGATAAATCATTGGGGGCCTCAGTGGCGGAGTGGTTAGAGCCTGAAATCATGAAGGTTCGCACTTCCTGTAAGCTTGAGTTTGAGTCCCGCTGGAAACTTAGCTGTTTTTGTGAGAAAGTTTGCCAGTTTACTTGCGGGGAAGACCGATGGTTTGTATCCGGGTTTTCTCCTCTTCAATTAAGAACTGGCCGCCACCATATAATACATAAAAAATCTCAGATATCAAAGTACAAATCTTTAGGATATTCATGATATAGATACGAATCTGCCAAAAATGGAAAAACACGGACCTCTGGAAACCAAGAGGGGGATCAGGTGCCATGGATGAGTAAGCATACCCTGTCGACTGGTCACACCCTCCGTGAGTCCACAGTCGAATCCGAATGAAATACATGAGGAACGAATCCTCGTCACAATTGGTACAGACGTCAACAACCGCCAACGAAAAGGCAACTCAACATTTCACTTAGTGAAACAGAGTAGTCGCAAACAAGACTATTATACCGACCGTAAAATTTGCGGAACGTTGACATCAAACAAGGTTTTCGTTATTCATGTGTCTATAATTTGTCAGTGAGTAGTTTACTTCTGCATGTGAAATATTCATATGTTGAACACACCATGGCATATATGATAATTTGTGAATATATGATGTGTAAAACACCATTCAAAATTCAAAAATTCGTAAGTCATTGAAGAATACAAACACCTTGTTATATATACGCAATTGCTTTATTTTACAAATAAGTTCATATACCTGATATTTGACCCGTGGATAATATAGACATTATACAATGTAACTATTTGATGTAAGAGTGTGTGTATGTAGGGACAAACATGATTTTTCGAATACATTTCATAAACAGATAAGTATTTAAAGTATTGAATGTGAATGCGATGTATCACGACAAATTAGAAATTATATACATCACAAAATCAAGCATATACGCTCTCATGGACATCAGATAGATATCAAATACGCGGATACTAAATTACCGACATAGAAGAGACATTATTCAAATCTGGTGAACGTTAGACAAACATGTACTTGGAAGATCCAGAGTTGGGGTCATGCACCCCTGTCGTCCGGTAACACCCACCAAAAATCCGTAGTTCAATTCAAATAAAACACGGAGGGAATAAATCCTCGTTAAAAACAATTCCTTGTGACAACGACTTATCTCTGAGTAATGTGTCCATGTATATAATGTCGACATATGTTAGATAATCGCATAATCTGGGAGATATAAACACCATATGCCAGTTAAATCATTTCGTTTGTCCTATAGTTTTGTTGTTATTTTGACGTCTGTCTCTAAAGTAAGTGATATGTAAAAGTGGGCTGTATTTGTTCTTATATTTGAAGGATGTATTGCACCATGAATAAAGACCTGGTCGAAAAGATTAAAGTTCGGGTATTCCAAACAAATGTTAGGTAAGATGGATTCATATTTGACCTTGGGTTGCAGCGTATCTATGTAATAAGACATCAACGACTGTTAAACCTCCAAATTACTGTCAATATCCAAAAAGTAATGATTCAACAAAGGAAGTTCAGAAGCATAAGTGTGCTCTTCTAATGGTAGACAGTTTAATGATAATTGTCTTCAAAATATGATTTAAAGATTGAACATTTTCTATTGAAAACATGCTCATTGCAGACATATCATTTCCTGACATGTAGATAATACATGGCGTGCATGATCTGGATACAGGAAATTACTATCTTTAACTAATTTTCTTGACACAAAACTCGAAAATAAATTTCAACTGATGAAAATAATTCTAATGACGATAAGGGAATGAAGGCTGGTAAATTACGCGGTCCCGCCATGTTTTCATTCCGTCTTATTAAATCGCTAATATCCTTGCCGTCAATCTGTTTGTGTAAGATAAGTGAACGAGGTGCTCATTGTAGTACTTTGAATTATATTTTACATTTAGAGATTTACAAACTATAACATACAATTCTCAATCCTCAGAACAATAGTGACAGCTTACTTGTATCTGTATGTGTTGTATCAGCATATATGTTTGTATATTGTTATACTGTATAGTTTCTTGGATTCCGGGGGATTTAATTCTATATTTGAGTAAAAATTACAGCGAAATACCCATGGAAATGATTTCTTACTTATATAAAAAGTCTCGGATACCAAGGTATAAATCATTAGGATGTCCAGGATATAGGTACAAATCTGGTAAAAATGGACAAGCACGGACCTCTTGAAATCAAGAGGTGGGATCATGTGTCATGGGGGAGTAAGCATCCCCTGTCGACCGGTCACACCAACCGTGAGTCCACAGTCAAATTAAAATGAAATACATGAGGAAGGAATCCTCGTTACTATTGGTACAGACGTCTCTACAACCGCCATCGAACAGCTAACTCAACATTTCACTTAGTGAAACAGAGAAGTCGCAAACAAGACTATTATACCGACCGTAAAATTTGCGGAACGTTGACATCAAACAAGGTTTTCGATATTCCTGTGTCTATAATTTGTCAGTGAGTAGTTTACTTCTGCATATGAAATATTCATATGTTGAACACACAATGGCATATATGATAATTTGTGAATATATGAGCCATATGCGGCTGATTGTGGGATATTACTACTTAAATGTGGAAAATTAACGATGGAAAAGCCGAAATCGTCACACTTGTCGTAAAGCTTTGTTGTTAATATCCTATCTCTGTCAATAGCTAGTGAAATGCCTAATTATGAAGCGTGTGTGCTTGATTCTCTTGTATCTTTTATTTCTAGTGTGCTGAGATATATCGCATTGTTGTATGTATGAAAATTGTCATTATTAATTGACATAACGTCGTCTATATATCTAAATGTCAAATTAAAGGACACCGTTAACTTTTTCTTCTTTTGATTCAGCCGTTTCTGAATGAAGTCTGCTTGATATGAATAAAATAACAAGTCAACCTATAAAGGAGCACAACTGGTTCCCATTGGAATGCCGACAGTTTGTTGAAAGACCACGTCTCCGAACATTATAAATATGTTGTTCATTAGAAATTCCAACATCTTTTTATATCAACTTCAGTGTACTTATGTGTAGGATCAGAGTGGTGTTTGACAAAATAAGTATCATGATAACCAATCACTAGGTATTTAAATTTCCGGATATCACTTTAGTGAAAAAACAGCTGTCTACGATGCTAAAAAGTCTCTCTTTTAATTTTTCATGTGAAATTGTTGTGTAAAGAGTAGAAAAATCGTATGTTTTGATACTGTGAATCTGAGAAAAATTTAATGCCTTCAGATTTTCTAAACGTTGTTTAGAATTTTTAAGTATCCACACCTAATTTACACCGCTTCCGGAATGAGCAACTATACAGTACTGCTGAAGTTTCTCCTTAATGGTTGTTAGTATGTTTGTAAGGAGTAAAGATAAAGGGTTGGTAGAACATTGCTGGACCCTGCTATGTTCGTCTGCTTATATGGTTTTTTTAAGTTTAGGTATCCAATATATATATGGTATTTCAAAATCAGTATCGGTTGTAGGTACACCAAAACAACGTAATATGGACACGTGATTTTGAAGGATATCGTCCTTTGATAGTGGGCTTCATGTGTATGTAGGATTACCAGAATTCGTATTAAACCCTAGTTCTTCTAATAAATAATAATAGTAATGTGTCTTACAAATAAAAACTATACTATCTGAGGCTTTGTCTGCTGGGACCGGTATATATTGGTCATGTAATCTATCCTGATGACATGCCCGATAGGATTATATTTGAAGGGAGATGATGCATATGAACACGTGACAGTGTTATATAGTTATAATTCATTAAACTGAATACTTTCTCTATTTTTTCCGAATGCGTTCCTGACCATAACATGAAAAATTGACTTATCGTCAAATGTCCGACACATGGCTGTAAATGTGCATTTTGATGTCATTCGGTTGTAGCGTCATAATCACGCAACTGTTTGACAGGCATATAAATTTGACGTCATAATGGAAACATCAGCCAAAAGGTGCCAACAAGTAAATGACAACTTTGATGTGCAATATTTATTCCCCCTTGGATTTTTGGTCCCTGAAAATCTTATATCTGCACAAGGGACATACCTATCTATCATAAAGTATTTGTACAGTACTTTACCAGGCATCAAAGTTTGACCTTTTATACAATGGATATCTTAACTTCGTACTGTGAATAAGATGGTCATGTGGACTTTACGTAAAACGCTTTAGCTGTAAAAAGAAATATAATGAAGTCAGTCATTCGACAAGATTTATGTGAAGAAATCTAATTAAGACGCTAGAAGTAAATAGCTCTTACATTTCAGTTGTCTTTCATCCGCCGGAAACACAGCTTTGTGTGATTGTTACAATAAATTTAATTATTCCACTGCATGTTTTCTATCGGAACCAATTGTTTGGTGATAATTCTGTGAATGGATAATTTTATTGACTGACAGTTTGTTAAAATAAGAGGATAAACAATGATGTTAGTTTGAATTCCTATCACGTTGATTCAAGGAATGTGCACAATAATTATTATTGCTTTGTATGACAGTTCAGTTGAAATTAAGGTGTTATTGACCAGATAAAAGATATTTACGTTTCAACTATTATTATTGAAAAACATGCGTATGCATACAGACCAAATTTAGAAAATCGAGAGTAAGGTTGACTGTATGAGACCAATATATAAACATCAACTTTTGGATGAATATGTGTCAAACGGCAGAATAAATTATTTCGCATCAGTATTTCTGATGTAAATCCCCCACACAATAATAAAGTGACCTCCAGACTTTGTAAATTCCTTTTGACACACAAAATAATTTCAAACCACAAATGAAAGAGAGAAACAATTTACAAAATGTAAATATGTTAAGGTGGATTTTGTAAGGATTGATACTTCCGCATTACGAAAATGGAATACAGTCTGCAATATGGAATATAAAAATCTCAGATACCAAAGAATTAATTTTCAGGATGTCCATTATATGTATATACAAATCTGGATAAAAATAGAACAAAAACTGTTTTCTGGGAATCATATGGTGGGATCAGGTGCAATGGAGAAGTAGTCATACCCCGTTGACTTGTCACACCCGTCGTGAATCCACAGTATAATCCATAATAAAATAAGTGAGGAACGAATCCTCGTCACAATGGAATATAATAGTCAATGGCTAGTGGTTAAGATAGACCAATGAGCAATAGTTAATATTCTACAAAATTATTTTATGGAATTACTTGGCGATAGACAGGAAGTAGTAAAATTACTAAGAAGGTAAGCAACACAAGCCAATTTCGGTGATCAAATTCTCAATTTCATGGCGTCACAATAAATCCCCTGACGCGATAGGTTAATACATATTATTAGTTATATATGGGGTCCATAATAAAAAATTTGTATTGAACGAGGCGAAGCCGAGCCTAATACAGCTTTTTATTATGGACCCCATATATTTCTGTATCCCCCTCTAGAACACTATATAACTAACAATATGTATCAACGTATATCACGTCAGGGAATTTATTGTGACGCCATGGAATTGAGAATTTGATCACCGAAATTGGCTTGTGTTGCTTGCCTTCTTAGTAACGAATTATCATGTCTATGGACATTCAAAGGGATTTTTGAATGCTGAATGATATGGTTATGAATAATTATAATAGATATGCAAAAAATTCTTTCAACATATTTATATTTTCAACAATGCAACAACTTGAATAAGTTTGACCATGGCGATTTCCGCATCGTTCCGTGGCCTGTTAGGCGCCATATTTGTTTACACTGTTGTCACCAAAGTGAAACTCGCCACAGGGGGATATGAGCTATATCCGTCGAGTAGATTTTTATATACGTCGAGAAGCTGACGGAAACAGAATAATGTGAGGTTTATTTAAACCAATCAAAGAAATTACCCATAGACAGGATAAATGTTTACATGTGGTATTAATTGTATATTCAATTGATAAATATAAAATGAGTATATACATATTATAACAGAAGAATTAGATTACAGTTTCTATACCCGTAAAAATATAATACAAAGTAATGTATTTATATCTTAATAAATTAATTATGTAAGTAAAATGATCTGTCTAAAAGTCCAAAGATATATATAAGTCATCATTGGAATGACAAAATTAAGGATTGTTTTTTTATTTCTGGAAAAACATCGGGATATAAAAGCAATTGCTCATAGAAAAATTATGTGTAGCACTTCGTGTTACACAATGAATATATTCCATGAGCAATTGCTTTTACATCTCGATGTTTTTCCAAAATGAAAAAAATCCATATATTGATATACATTTCCATTTTTCTGTGAAACTGTAGTCAGCTGGATACGAATTTTATTCTATATGACATAACAGCCTGGAAATACTAAATCAAATAAAGGTTTATTTTCTTTTTTCATATAACTTTGAAAGAAACTACTGAAATGAGAAATCTGGAATACTTATTCTTAGACTTGAATCATGGTTATTAATATTCGACCATTCGGTAGAGGAGGGTTAAATGTGTCAGAAGTGAAATGCCATCTACTCGAAAGTGGAAACGTCAATGTTGGTTAGTGTTTAATAACAAATTTACGTTTGAATTCGATATCTAATCAAAGGAATATACCACCGAAAGTTTTAGTTTGACTTACGATAAGAGAGACAGATAATATTCGTCATGGCGATTGAAAGTAGCCACTGAATTATAAATTTTATTTTTCAATCAGCTGGGAAATGTCGTGACTGTTTCCAAAAGCACACTCAGAATCTACTAACAAATCCTTCAAATCCATTGAAATAAGACAAATGCAACTTGATGTTGTGAAGTAACTAATTTTTATTTTCTTGTTTTAAAGTTAATTATCGGCCTGAAAAGGACAGATTTATGATAATATGAAGAAAACAATGAGTTTTAATTATTTATCACTGTCACTAAACCTGAAACTGACAGTGACAGAGTAGATAATTAATTGCTAGTAATATTAAAGTTAAATAAACAATTTTTGAATACTCCATTGCTCCGAAAGCTACCATTACTGCTTATGCTTGCCATTGCAAGTTGTGTAACTTGTGATAGAACAAGATGGGTCTCAGAAGTAGCAAGGGCTGGAGGAGCTGATTGACATGACGTGATTGTGATTGACGGAATATCTTGTGGAAACAAAGAGTGTTGATTGCCAGAGATGTTTGACAAAGTTGCACTTACCTTTTGTTTCTGTTCCGCAAACACGTTACGCTTATAACTGTGGAGTGAACTTTCACTTCTGTGCCCCGTCATAAACATGATTTGTAGTGTCTCGTATCCTGCTGGACCCATGAAAGTGATGGCTCTGGCTCGCAAACAAAGCGCTGTGTACCTGACAAAGGCTTATTATGAAACCAGATGGAGGTAATTTACGGATTTCATCAGGACGTCCTGTAAGAGTTAGCATTTGTTGAGCAGGAAGGTAGCAGAGTTGTGATTTTTTTTCAAAAGACGCAGGAGATGAATGGGACAGTTTCTCTGTCATGTAATCACTTGGCGCCTCAAGACAGTACTAACCACCTTGGAAATGGTTTTGTTGGAAATGTTGAGAAGGTCACATACTCATCATCACTCTCATCAGTATGTAATTCCAATGAACACATCTGAATTAGGTTGTGAAGTTCGAGGCCGTGACTTACAAAATAAGCAAACATATAATACCGAACAGCTGAAACACTCGATAGCCGAATGGACTTTGAGGAATCAGTAGGTCTAGTGTCAACAGGCACAGGATTGACAGGAGGGTCTGTTGATTCCTCCGAGACAAACTAATTATTTACGCTTAAAATAGTCGACCTATATCTGCATCTGCTTCATCCATATCGTTGTTATCGTTAAAAAACAGTTCCTCAACCTTAGGCATTGCCAAGTCACTAACGTAGTCTGACTTGATGGAAACTTTAAAAAGTGGCCAACAGAAGACCAGAATGACGTCATTTGGTCATAGCGTAACATGACATAGATCGTGATCTATATATGGCCCTGAATTTTACTAACTACTTAGTATACAACAGTCTTCTGACTCTGATTTCTTTCTGTGATTTTTGTTTAATTTGTGGCAATGTATGACTTTTGGAAAGAAAAATAAACATATAAATCTCTGTGATATCTTATCCTTTCTTGTTTCGTTGATATATTGAGATTTTAGAGAAGACTATGACAAAACATGTTTAGATCTTAAATACTCATGTATGTAAAAATTAAAGCGCTTAACACTTGGGTCTCGTGACAATCTACCACCCACTTTGTAGATTGAAATAACTATACAATCGTTCTATATACGTGTATAGCGCTTTTTGACTATCTTGATGATACGACACAATTACTTAACACTATATACATCTACTGATTATGCCATACCAATGCTCATGAGACAGTTCTTATTTACCAGCAACTAAATACAGAACTCATTAGTGTCAACTACAAGTATAATGTATATATACATCTACAGCTCCTGATATTACATCTGTATAGCTACATTCTACAATACAAAGGCGCAATACGAAGTCATCTTAATTAGTGACTTGAGAACTGAATACTTGATTGTGTAGTATCATTGATATTGATAAATTTTGTTGTCAGAGAATTTCCTGTTGGCCATCTGTACAGGTATGTCGTATTAGAGCAAATGTCTTTTGGTATAATAACAGATATTTTCACATTTACCATGTATTCGCAACTCTGATAGAAATCTAATTCAACAAAAACACCCGATTTTTGTCGTATTTAAGACATTTATATAAAATCGTCAGCGAAGTCAGATATTTTTTACACAATCTGAGGTGTACATATGTTAATTGTCAGTTGTATTTCAGTGCTGTAACATTCGGCATGGAATTTAAATATCATGCTAAGTTTGTTTCATCTTCCGTTACTGTCTTTCTATTTTTCACGTTTTCCGTTCTTTAAATATAAATGAACTGTTTTACGTCAAATATACTCCGCTAGCATACATTTGTGTATATTTGTACTACAAATAACATTAACTAATAGTGTGGAGAGAAGGATAGCGGTAGGGGAGGGAAAACATTAAAAAGGAAGTAAAAAACTCTAAATCAGACAATGACAAACAAAACAGTAGCGGTCATTTTATTCAAATGTGTAGTAATTGGTAATTTTTGCAAGATCACAGATTCAACTGTCAAACTAAAAAATAGTATTGTCAGTATAAAGGAAACAGCTAAAACCTGGAACATTTTGTAAGCAAAACCAGGATCGCTTCAGAAATGACTTTACAATACTGGAAACCAAACTACAATTTAAGTTATTGTAAAATTTAATTTGTAATTCAAAAAATTGACATTGATCACGAGTAGATCCGGGTACACCCAGGAGGAAAGCTAATGAGATATGCTTAATTTTCTTATCACAACATTCCCTCGGGAATAGAGTAAGGTTAAAGGGGAATTAGCTCTGTTATTTCGGTTTTTTTTTTACTTTTACTACTTATACTTGATATAGAATATCATATAAGAGTTAAACAAAGGTATAAAAAATAAGCCTCAGATACCAAGGTATAAATAATTCGGATGTCCAGGATATAGGTACAAATCTGGTAAAAATGAACAAACACGGACCTCTTGAAATCAAGAGGTGGGATCAAGTGCCATGGAGGAGTAAGCATCCCCTGTCGACCGGCCACACCCGTCGTGAATCTACAGTCTAAATGAAATACGTGAGGAACAAATCCTCGTCACAATAAGTACAGACGTCTTTACTGAAAAATTGTTGAATGTGGCGTAAAACACCATTCACAATTCATTCTTCGTCATAATTGGTACAGCGTCACAACAACCGCCATCAAACAGGCAACTCAACATTTCACTTAGTGAAACAAAGTAGTCGCAAACAGGACTATTATACCGACTGTAAAATGTGCGGAACGTTGGCATCAAACGCAGTTTTCGATACCCCTTTGTCAATAATTTGTCAGTGAGTAGTTTACCTCTGCACATGAAATGTTCATATGTTGAAAACGCCGCCCTGGCATATCGAATCATTTGTGAACTATAAACTCCATATGCGGGTGACCTTGGCATACTACTTAAGTGTGGAAAATATACGATGTGAAGCCGAAA
The DNA here is from genome assembly GCA_030159075.1 of Atrina japonica. Classification (NCBI taxonomy): domain Eukaryota; kingdom Metazoa; phylum Mollusca; class Bivalvia; order Pterioida; family Pinnidae; genus Atrina; species Atrina japonica. The sequence continues at coordinate 287,968 of BROG01000696.1, read as the reverse complement.
TCGTCGCGTTTGTCGTATATATTAGTTGCCAATTTCCCGTCTGTAGTTAGCAAAATGTCTAAGTATGAAGCGTGCGTGCTTGATTCTGTTGTATCTTTAATTTCTAGTTCGCTGGGATAAATCGCATTGACATATGTATGAAAATTGTCATTATAAATTGACAAAACGTCATCTATATATTTAAATGTCAAATTAAATGACACCGCTAACTTTTTCTTCTTTTGATTTAGCTGTTTCTGTTAATGATATCCATGACCGCATAGCCTGGTGGGTTGAGTCTTGTCTCATTCTGTCCTCGCAAAATTGTGTTTTATAACTGTTTTATTTCCCGCCAAGCATGGTCACTTCTTTGGAGACGTCAACGGCGTTCATGAGGTGCTACAGAGTTTGACATGCGCAATCATAACGAGTTAAATTAAATAACAAAATCAGAGCAATAAAGAATATCCTTCGGAAGTTTGAAGTGAATAGATAAATGGGGAGAACAACATCATATTGATTTACTTTGCATTGCCCTAATAAAAACAAGCAAGATTAGATTATTCTATTAGTTTCATCTCAGATTATTCACTATATAATAATGATATACATAGAGGCAAACTACTTACTCAAAAGGATGCGAGAAATCGCAAATAATGTCAACATTTCCCAAATTTTACAGTCGCTAGATTTACAATTACTATATTTCACTAATTGGAATTTTGTGTTACCTGTTGGATAGTATTTTTTGAGTGGTATATACGAATTATATATATATATATATAATTATATATGAGTGGTATATACGAATTATATATATATATATATATATATATATATATATATATATATATATATATATATATATATATATATATATATATATATTAACAGAAGGTATGACATTAATTTATGCACCACTCTTCGCCAATTAAGATTTAAGAATACAATTTTCATGTTTATTTTATATTTCCATGTAGATAAAAGTTTACGTACTAAAATAAATTCTCAATAAAACATTTTACAGTATTACGCTGTTGAATGTCAAATAATATATATGAATAAGATACACATAATTATGTAGTATGGAATGGTCCTGAATATTCCGTCCCCTCAGAAATGTCACTGAAACAATATCGTTTATAATTGAGTTATCTCCATGGTTGGTAGAACGACGTTCTTCGAATGACTTTTAGGTTCATCCCTGAAGTAAATTATAAGAAATACAATTCATGTAAGATATGTGTTAAGTCATACTATTAGGACTAGACTCATCACAAATTAAAGTCATCGTAACAAGTATACATTCATTTATTCTTACATATTTTGCTACACAACATATTTCAATAAAAATATTATTGGTGCTTACGTCGTCTGTCGATATGCGGATAAAAACAAAACATTATCTAAACATAAATCAAAACAATTACTAAGACATTAGGAAATAAAACAACGGGTATGTTCTGTTTTTCTTTAATAGTATGCTTAAATAGAGAATTATTTGATAAAGAATTGAACATTCTGTTTCAACCTCTGAAACCAAAAAAACAGACATTCTGAACACCTTGAGAAACTACACAATATTTCAAAATTTTAAGTATTTTGAATTGTATTGTATAGATATTATCAATGTTTATTAAATATTGACCAAATTCTGACTGCTTTGAAAAATTGTGGATTTACATGAAATATGAATAAACAGTTAATAATATTTGTCATATGCCACCTGCTATCTAAATGAGTAACATAATCCAATGATAAATCAATTTATGATATTTCCTATTACTGAAGCACATTATTGTTTTGTTTCGTTTATTGTTCTTTATCGTCTTAAACAAGAATTTTTCACTCATATGGAGAAGTCACAAAATGCCTGTGAAGAGCTTCAAATTTAGGCCTATTCTCAGCACTTAGGTCCATTGAGCAGTGAGGGTTCTTCAATGTGCCGACACCTACTGTGACACAGGACATCAGTTTTTATTGTACAGGAAACCGACCTGCCGCCGGCTGGACTCGAACTCAAGACCAAGATTTGAGCGAGCTACCGACTAAGCCAGGTAGGCTCCTGAAGCATATTTTAAATGTTTGCCGTAAACCTAACTGTTAGTTCATTAAAGCTGAACTAGGATCATAAAAACCTTTTGAACTTTTAATAACAAAAAAATTGTGTTGAAAAAAAATGATTTGAAAAATTCCAACTTCATATTCCCACACAGCAAACATATTTATAAGTCTGTCACCAGGAAACAAGTCCAACAAGAGGAATAAAAGGTGGATTAGTTATATCAGTCGTCATTGTATATCTGTACTCTCAACGCAAAACATGTGAAGTCCCAGAGGCTGAATAAAACTCACGGACTTAGTCAGTCATATAGTTAACACAATTTTTTTTATTAAAAGTTCAAAAGCTTTTTAAATTTTATTATCCTTTAAATGTAATATCTTGTTCCGATTTCTCATTTTGAATGATTCTTGGGGGCTTCTGTGATTTTGTAATTACACCATCGTTTAGAGGTCTTTCAAAAATCTTGCAAAGGTTCGAGCCCTCATAGAACCTATGCTGATTTTGTGACAAAGTTTGCAAGTTTAATTGCGGAGGGTCAGTGGTCTCTTCCCGGGTACTTTATAACCGGCCCCTCCTCCACCATAATAACCGACCGACGTAAAACTAATATGTTTTCAGTGTGGCGTAAAAAATTAATAAAATAATGTTTTGTCATATTGGAATGCAGTCATGTGATAGATGATTCAATGCACACCAACAGCGACTATTGCATTAAGCGTGACACATTTTTAAGATACGTATGTATAAAACACGTACTTTCCGAAATTTTTACCGTCCTCGATGGTCTCTGGTAAGCTTCTGTTTAATGTTTCCGGAAGTAGCAGACAGAGAATCCCTGCTAAAATTGCGGACGAGCCAAATATTACCAGAGGAACAGCTTTTCCTATTTTACCACCGACCATAGTTGCCTGCAATTAGAAAATCTTTATATTAAAAGAACCTCAGAGATACCTTTCACAGAAATGAAATATGACAAGAGGCCCAGGGCTTTAAGTGCTCACCTTACAACAGTTAGCGCATGTGAGACAACATATTATTTTTCCTCAGCACCATTAAACAACAATAGGGTATGAGTTATATCAATAGCGTTCAAGATATTTGAACGATTATGAAAGGATAAGACTATCAGTTACAACAGAAACATTTACTTTAAGCACAGTCATATTACTATTGAGACTTATAACAAGAAATTACATAATTGGGGTTGGGATCTCCACTGCTTTGACCACTTCTGAAGTAGGACAGACAATGGCACAGTGATTGTTGCTAGGCACCATTCATTTTATTTTTTTCTACTAACTGAAACAACAAAGTACATAGTTTCAAGGTAAGATTTGAATTATTTTCAATATATAGTGATAAGTTCTTTTTGGTACCCTCAGTCAACATTGGATGTTTACTCTTCTATAGCACCTGATCTCACCTCTCTATGTCCAATATTCACCAGTTTGTATATATGTATTCTGGACATCCTAAAGACTTATGCTTTGGCATCTGAGATTTTTATATTAGAAGTCCGTCCCAATAAGCATAAATCTACACCAAGGGTCAAGATCTGGATTATACATTTTTTCATTTGCTGTGATATCTAGATAAATCATATGATTTTTATCATACTATTAAATCTTTTTACTTTGAAAATGATTGAATATATATTTAACTTTGCTTTTCAATCTATCTTAAGGCAGTTATTGTGACTCTATTACGGTCTTGTAGTCATAATTAGAACAAACTTTAATCAGTACTACATAAATTATGCGATGGGAAAAATTTGGTAATTTATGTCTCAATGGTTTTGCAGAGGAATACATCCTTTCAATCATTTGGCCAGATGAACTACTAAATATTTTCAAGTATGGAAACCTGATTATGAATTACAAACTAATATATGTACTTGCATATAATCTGATGAATGGAGATGAAACGTCATACTACCAAGCATAGTAGATGTATCTCGTGTTCATTGAATAATCTTCCTTAACCTTAACGCTGTTTAGCACATTTCAAACGATATGCGACTGTTTTGGAATGGGAAAGACATTGATAATTTCTTTTTCCATTTTTGTTGTAGTATGTCTAGTGAAACATCAGATATTAAATTCTGAAATAGCACTTGGACCTTCTTTGTAAATTGAAAGAAAATATACAGAGGGTAAGGCACCCAAATTACATCAACATACCGTATCAGCAACCAAAGGAGAAATCATTCCACCTATACGAGAACTGGCAGAACTTCCTCCCATCCCGGCATTTCTGACAACAGTTGGGTAGAGTTCAGCAGAGAAAACATATAGGGTAGCAAATGCGGCTGTGATAAATAATTTCCCCAACATGGCCAGAACAGTTGTCAAGGTTTGTAGTTCTGAAAGTTAGAGATAAACAGTAACATCAATGTTCATAATAATTGTTCTATAACAATAACAACAAAAATCACCGATATCTATTGACAACACTGATCTCAGAGTTTGATGATGATGATGATATTGATCATGATTATCATAATAAGAGAGCGAATTGACCTCTTTGTGGTGACGAGATAGAAAGGTGCAGATGAACTGTAGATAAAATCGACGAAAAAAGCCTTAGTCAAACTGTAAATGTAAAAAGTGCATTTGTCAAATTATAATCTCACTGATGTGTGAATTGCATTTTGATGGATATTTTTCATGTTAATCAAAAATAAAATATGTCACTACTTACCTCATGAGGGATGAAACAAATACAACTGAATTCCGAATTAAATATAAAGTAAATAAGGCTGCGATCGTTTCGAGGCAACAATGCCTATTTCATATTTATATATTATTATTATTATTATTATTATTATTAGTAGTAGTAGTAGTAGTAGTAGTAGTAGTAGTAGTAGTAGTAGTAGTAGTAGTAGTAGTAGTAGTAGTAGTAGTAGTAGTAGTAGTAGTAGTAGTAGTAGTAGTAGTAGTAGTAGTAGTAGTAGTAGTAGTAGTAGTAGTAGTAAAGAAGTAGTAGTAGTAGTAGTAGTAGTAGTAGTAGTAGTAGTAGTAGTAGTAGTAGTAGTAGTAGTAGTAGTAGTAGTAGTAGTAGTAGTAGTAGTAATAGTAGTAGTAGTAGTAGTAGTAGTAGTAGTAGTAGATGATGATGGAAATTGATGTTAATAAAGACAGAGATAATGTTTCCGAGTCGAGAAAATTATCAATATCGCGTAAAATTGGTGATTTTGTTATGGCATGCCAAAATCACACCTAGTTTTTCTCAGTTGAACATAGTTTTTCTCCACTTAAACGTAATTTTTCTTGGTAACATGCAATATCTGGTGAAATACTATGTTTAAATGAGAAAAGCTTGGTTTAAGTGCGTCAAAGTCACAAAAATGAGTTTAATCTAGTTAAAACTAGAAAAACTAGAATCAATTGCGCCACAGCAAACATTTTAACGTCTTCTCAAGAACTAACGGACCATTTCAACTAAGATTGAAGCTTATTTCAATCGCAAAATCTTTCCGATTGAGTTTCAATTAGGGGTCATGAACAGAGCTCGACCCAAATCGAATTTTTGTCATCATCCTGCACAATAATACAACGAAGCCTTATTTTACATATTTTTCGACCTCGACAGTGAAATGTTTATGTTTATGGAAAGACACTTTAAATATCATTATAAATTTCCAATTTTACTGCATTTTTACCAAATCAAAATTTTTAAAAAACTGAGCGACAATGTGCCAAAAAAGGACAATGTTTTATCAATATTGTAACATTGGGAATATATCTTATTTATTTAAAAGAGATAAAATCATTTTATGTATCCAAAGGCTAAAACGATATAGCGAAGAAGTTATTGAACTATATACAAAAACCTGTTCCTCCTAGAGTTACAGTAAAAATAGTGCTTGCACATGCAAAACCGCCAATTAGCCAGAACAGACACAACATTTTCTTCCGGCCAAAACGATTGATAACAAATAGTGGCAATGTGTTTCCCGGAAATTCAACTGCAGCTGCTATAACGAAGTTAAGGTAGTACCCTCCATAGAGATTCCCGGTATTCAATGAGAGTCCATAAAACGTCATACTTGCCACCATCCTGTTTAGGAAAGACATGTAATGTGTACGTAAGTAATGTGTATCCATAAGTTCATAAAACTTCAAAGTTCTTGGTATCCGTAAGCTTATCCTCTACCGGCAACGACTTTAACTACTGGAAAAGTATGTTTCATGACAGAGACATATTGCATTCAGTTTGTTTACTTTTAATGTTCATTTTCTGTCATATGCAATATTGCTAGACAAATGCTGAATGATTGTACATCAGACTACTTTAAATGAGTATTGGTACAACCGGATTTCATATTTGCCTGGACATTAGGACCGAACTACGAACGATACACAATTCTTAAGTGCACTTCTAATATGCTATGTGAATATATGAGATTTCTGATATCTCTGTTCTGCGAGGAATGAATCCTCATGGTCGAATTTAATTAAATACGGTAAAACAAACTCAATAATTATTTTATTATATGATCATTTATATGATCTAGTGATAATGATTTTTTAACATAATTTCTTTTTACATGTATGGTCAAAAGAGAGAACAAATGCTTTTAAATTTTTTCAAATATTGATAACAGACGGAATATGAGATAAATTGTTCCAAATTTCGTCATATGTGAGATTTTCAGAAGAAATATTGACTGAGACTGTTTTAATTGTTATACAACAAACCGGATAAAATATTTTCTTCGGCATTAAAACTGGAAATATTACCGATATACACAATAGTTTAAGTACAATTCTACTGTATTATGGACAGGTTATGTTTTCTGATATTTTAAAATCTGTCTTGCAAGAAATGCTTTCTTTTTACAGATAAGATTTAGAGAAATGTTCCCTTTTTCAACTTTGAAATATTGATGTAAGCCAACACGGAGATATATTTCCTTACCAATTGTAGAATAAAATAATTGTTCTGACGAACAGGACACGATTAGTAAAAAGGAGCCACAAACGTCCCTTTTCTGGTTTTTCTTCATTTGCTAGTTCATCTACCATCTTTGGAAGAAATGCTTTGCGGTTGACTCTTGCTGCTTCTTGTAAAACAACTTTTGCCTCTTCTATCTTTCCTTGACTCACTAGCCAGCGAGGAGATTCGGGAACAAACCTTTATTATATATAATACTACTTGTAGTACTACCAATACTCACAATGATTATTATAGTAAAAATATAATAAAATGATAATATTTATACATGCTATTATGTTTAAAATATCAACTCAACGGCAACAACAACAAGATGATGATGATGATGGTGATGATGATGATAATGTTGATGATGAAGATGATGATGATGGTGATGATGATGATTCAGTCCCATTGTACTCCATTGGTTTAAGTTTATACCGGTATTGCAGCATAGACTTTCTCCACGGAAGAACGGGCCCAGCATAGAATTTCCCCTAGGAAGAATCAATACGGGCCCTATTTTCACCCCTAGGGAAAGTCGTCCCAGTACAGAATTCCCCCACATGACAGCACAATTCCCCAACCTTATCGCAGGTTTAGCTGTCTTCCCGTTTCCAGTCCTATTACTAGAAATCTATAAATTCATAATAAACCAAAAACTAACAGATCAACTTTAATTTTTAGTAAAAAATAAAACAATTGAAATTGTAAAATATGGTATTGAAATTCATTAAATTACACTCAAATCTTTGTTGATTTAATTCATCCATAGGCCCACAAAGTTGAGAATGAACAAACACTTTTGAAATTTCCGATTTGCTATTGTTCGATTTGCTTGACCAATACATAAACAAAACAAAAATATAATCATCATTCTACTGCATTTATATATATATATATATATATATATATATATATATATATATATATATATATATATATATATATATATATATATATATATATATATATATAGATATATATATAACATTATTCCAGTTTACTCGACTTATAACAAAAAAAAGATATCATTCAATTGATGGTTCAACGTCTGCATAAATAAATACATGTACTTTACTTTTTCAAACATTTAAGTATATGACATTTTCATATTTAGACTGCATTTTGTCAATTTTTAGAAGCACATTATAATTTTTATTTTGAAATCAAGAGGAGGAAATTCTACCCCAGGGCGGTTTGACATAGCATTTTGACATTTCTTTCAAATGGTAAGTTGCATTGTATTCAACAACAATGACGCCTCGAATTCTAAAGTTCAGAATTTGTAGTTAAATTTTCTATTTACTCGAAATGTACATACATATACATACACATGAAAGTCTTATCACTTTTTATATAATATCAGAATAAATGTAGTTGTTTGACAGCAGTTGGTTTATATATATATGCAATGTGTATATATATTTTTCTAGGCGTTACGTGTTACAATGTCTAAATTTGCCTACTAACGGTGTTATTAAGATAATTATACATCGTCATGGACCCACAAACCTTTCAAATATTAACGGACCAAATATTAGGATACAAAATGTCCCACTATCAACATTTTGGATATTTGGCTCTGAAATATAAATCCTAGGTAAAGATAAGAAAACAAAACTCCACTTTCTCCTTGAATTTAAAACTGAAGTGCGTCACTCTTACCAGAATATTAACACCATTACTCCAATAGGGGCAGAAACTGCTATTTCCGTTAAATTCCATTTTCCGATAAAGTATGATACCATGGTAAGATACAGTTCCCCTGTTGTCCCCACGATGCCTATAACAAGTCCAACTATAGTTCTTTTATTTGGTCCAACAATTTCCATACCTGTTAAGGATTGAACAGACTGAACACTTACAGGGCTTCTTGATCGTATTAGTTTTAATAGAGCACTTTTATTATGATTTTAAATATGAATGTCATGTTCAATCATGAACTTTATAAATGTTATAAACATAATAAACATAACAAATTTTATAGTCTTGCAAAGAAAAGAAATTACGGAAGCCGGATAGTGCCATGTTAAAAATTAAAACTTTATAAAACTTTCTGGTAATTAAGAAAAAACTTCTGCGTAATTACGAAAAACCTTTTCGCGATTACGAGAAACTTTTGTGTAATAATAAGAATCTTTCGCGCAATAACGAGAAATTTATTCGTAATTACGAGAAACGTTCGCCTAATTACGAGAAGGTTTTTGCGTAATTATAACTAACTTTCTCGTTATTACAAGAATGTTTCTCATTATTACGATTCCATGACATCATGAAATATTATAATTTTGTTCAAATTAAAGATTCGATATTTCTATAAGAATATAGACCAAATATGGTTATAAAAATCATAATCTTTATGTTCCCTTACCTTTTTAAAGACATATTGAGCGTAGAAGTTTATGTCTGTTTTATTTGCCCGTCATTAATTGGACGTCGGCTACAGTGGTTTTCGCGCGTCCGTCAGTTACATGCATTGTTCATTGTTTTGGGAAAATCACGTAAATGAATAATGTTTAAAACATCCAACATTTTTGGACTACAAATGAAAAACAGATAGGGGACTATTTTTCACAGACATTGGTACCTTGACCTTGGACCTCAGGGCTTTCTGAAACTTTGCTGCCACTTGGGGGCATCAGTATTTCACAAACACATCTTGTTTCTTTCTAGAAGTACACATATATGTACGTCCGTTGATTTTGAAATGTATGATTAAAATAGCCAAGACGAAAATACAAGAAAATTTTTTTTTCTCATTTGTATTAATGGAAAGTATCTTCAAATTAATGTTATATCGAAACTTTCTCGTATTTACGAGAAAGTTTCTCGTTATTACGAGAAGGCTCCTCTTTATTACACGACAGTTTCTCGTAATCAACAAAACGTTTCTCGTTATTACGTGAAAGTTTCTCATAATTACGAGAACGTTTTAGAAAGTTTAAATTTTTAACATGGCACTATCCGGCTAACGTAAGAAAGGCCAAAGCGATTGTTTCTTTAAATAAAACTGCATTAGTTGAGCTTGAATTTAGAATATATGCATAGTTCCGAAACAGAAAGGGTATCATTAACATCCATGCTGTTAAATTTAAATGATTTATAAGATATTGTACATACTCAACAAGGTTCTTAATGCACTAACATTGTTATGTTAGATATATAATTCTGGAAAAGTATTAATAAATTCTTCGCATTACAATTTGAATTCTAAATCTAATATTTGTAATTGTATACTTTTTACCTTTAATGCAAATAATGAATTTATACATACCTGCCACATAACCAGTCATAAACATTCCGACGTTGCAAGTTCCAATTAAGAACCGTAATATCACGTATACTGTGTAATTTGGTGCCCACGATAGACCAAAAGTAAATCCGAAGAGAAGTAATGTTGATACAAGCAAACATTTTCTGCGACCAATCCTATAGGAAAGATCATTTACAAATAAAACGGTGAAAAAGATGTAATAGAAGAATTTGGAAGACGAAAAAGGCAGAGCAAGAATGAAAAGTTTGATGAAACAAGTCATGGAGTCTATTTGTTGTTGTTTGTTTTTTTTAAATTTAAGAAATGATTATTTTGAAACTACTGGCATTACAGCTTTCAGACTCCGGAGCTACAGTGGTGGCTCTGGCGTGTGGCAAGGGGTTTGAGTAGATCTTACGTCACATATTAAATCATTACATATCGTATCATACAGCTTTCAGTGGCGCATCTTTCAGGGTTAAATCAGTATGGTTGAATAATAAGATAAGTTTGGGTTGGGTCGTGACGATCAGACAAATATAACATTTACATTCAAATATATCATAAAAGAAACATGATTTATAACCTCCAAATACTTACATATCAGACAAAATTCCAAATCCTAACGACCCAACAAGAACACCAGCAAAGAAAATTGTCTTTGCAATGGATGTCTTGTGCTTATCGTCACAAATGATATCATGCTGGAATGAGATAAACATGCGTACATAAATGAATCAAACTTGTATGTATCAAGTATATTAATTAGAAGTAAAGAAATACATAATATAAAGAATACCAACCTCTTAACATAGGTGAAGTCGGTAGGGAAATAGACGTTCTCGGTCAATCGTGTACAAGTGACGGTTTTTTAAAATATTTTTACACCAAGAAGTAAAGAGTAGGAACAGGTGCCATGGTTAGAATTTCCACTTTAGATGGATCACAATCGCAATAAGTGATTTTGCGAATGCTAGTGCTACATGGCCGGAATATGTCCTATTGAAATAATTCTATCCATGTTAATGTTACACAAAAGTTATACGAAATAAAGAGGAAATGTGTTGCTAATGTAACACTTGTGCTAGTGTTACTATCGTTTGACCAACAATTTCAATAGTCATTTTCAATACAAATGCTTGCGATCAATGTTACTTAAACCATGAAATTAGCGTTTTTTAGTAGTCGCCATATGCAAGGAGCAAACTGCATTCAGGGCAAATGTGCGGAGATATAATGATACACAGTTAATTAATGTCGCTAATGTTACAGGTTTTGAAGACGGAAAAAATGTAACATTAGCAACTGGTTTTTACATACTTGAGTTTAAATTGACTGTAACGATTTCAGAAATACAAACTCGTACCGCCTTAGTCACAATTATATTCCAAAGCCCCTACTCAAGACAAATAACGGGACAAGATATATATTTAAAAGAAAAAAAATAAGAACATGGAAGGTACTCTTTTTAAATAAATTTTGGATACAATCTTCAAAAATCATTCTGTTTTACATAATAGGTATTGTTCAACATCTGTAAAAAAGACAACAGAATTTCGTCCTATGTAGGGCTCAATTGTTACATAAACAGTAAAAGACATTGAAATATTATATCAATGCATACAAAATTAAATAATTAGTTGAATTAATGGAATTAAGTGATTTTAATATTTCCGCTCACGTAGCACAAGCACTCGTGAAATCTGCCTCACACACAGATATATATATATATATATATATATATATATATATATATATATATATATATATATATATATATATATATATATATATATATATAGAGAGAGAGAGAGAGAGAGAGAGAGAGAGAGAGAGAGAAAACAATATATCATACTTATAAACTTTACCTCTGTAACAAATGTTGTATCAAACACCTCCTTACTATAAACCCAAGACGTACATTTAACTACAGTAGCATTCAGAGGAATACTGTTGTTGTCGAAATAAACGTTTGAAGTGTTCAAGCTGTACAAGTGACATTGGTCATAAGTTAGTGTCTCATCACTGGAGGCTGGTATATATTTGTTGACCATGGTCTGATGTAAGTCATCTTGAATTTTGTATGTATCGTTAGATAGGTCTGGAATCTTACATCTGAAAAATAATTGTTATCTCCACAAGTCACATGTATGAAATAGTCAAATAAGATTTAAAATAACCTGAGAGAGAGAGAGAGAGAGAGAGAGAGAGAGAGAGAGAGAGAGAGAGAGAGAGAGAGAGAGAGAGAGAGAGAGAGAGAGAGAGAGAGAGAGAGAGAGATTAGGAATATTTCAATGGGTACCAATTGACCTGTCGTCAAATGTTGGACACAAATGGCTCTCCATGTGCGTTGTTGATGTCATTTGATTGTGATGTCATAATCAAACATATGTTTGACGGGCCATTTAATTGTGACGTTATAATAGAAAATTTTGCCAAAAGGTGCCGTGTCGTGTTCTTACTTAGATTTACTCCTCTGGATATGGAAGGACGGTAAACTTCACAACTGACAAATATGACAACTTAAATTTCCATATTACGGCTTCCCGTTCCTGAGTAGTAATATACCTATGGCATTTTCATTTCACAAGTTATACCAGGGTATGCTCCTCAAGTGAAAGTTTTTATTCTGGAAACAAAACGATTTGCGAATCAAGCACTCATAGAGGGATACGTTGTCGAATGCTTGAAATCGCAACAAAGGACGTTATATGGTCGAATATTTGATCCTGGTAAACATCATTAAGTACGCCTCTCAATAATAAATAAGACATATGTAGTATTCTATAGCACGGCCATACATAATGATTCTCTTTCGTCAATCAGATCTATAACTAACTGTTGATTTTTTCAACGAGCTTGGCCTTTTCACTTGAATCAAGAGGTTTCCATCGAGTATTTGCGGCAGGGAATGCTGACTCATTCTGGACGCCTGGTTCCATTCCGTGTGGGATTCGCAATTCTTTTTTCAAGTTTAGACCATTTACATATCAATTTTGTCGTATTCTAACAGACTTGAGTTTTGATTATCTATTGGTACTTCTTAATTTTTACTTTATAATAAATAGGGTTCACTGTACTAGTAAAAATATAGTTATCACAGTATTATCAATATATCAATTACGTGTCTTACACGATATTTCAAGATATCATTTGAAGTGTTATAGATAGTGTCCTGAACAAGGTTATGTGTACGTTTTATAGGTATGTATATGTATTTCAAAACGTATGGTAGTCCACTGAAGTAATACGATAGGGTGTCCATATTTCGTGTCCCTTAGCACGTTCGCCGCATGTATTACTTTAAAATAAAATAAAATGCATTGTAATTGTTGATGTTTATTTCTATTCAAATTTATGACTAATGTTGATGTTAATGTTAATGGTGCAGTACAGGTTTACTTTTTTATACTTATAGCCTGTACATTCACCATTTTGGTCCATATCCTTTGTATTTATAACAGTTGATAAGAATCATCCAAAATGCACTGAATGAATATCGAAATATCTTAAAAGTAATAAAATTCGGACTAAGCGTGCTTAATATTAATTTTTGGAAAGAAAAGAATCTATCAAAATGCTTGGCCTTAAAAAACCATGATTTAATGACGTCACACCCACGGAAGCCTACACCAGATAGCAGACGCTCACTGGAAACGCTGAGTGCATGTTATAGGTTTTTCCATGACTATTCTAAGAACAACCCATTGGTAATCGTGGAAATGTGCATTTTTTATTTAGATTTTATTCCTTTTGTATATCTTACCTGCTTAAATCGCATCTTGTATTTTTTTCTTGGAGACAAAAGGTAAGTTTGCAATGTAAATATTTATTTCTGCAATTCTCATATAGCACGTGGTGCAACGAGATTTCCGTACGTATACAAAAGGCACGGATTTAGAACAGGCACGATTTTAAGACCCTTTACGATATATGTAGTTTGTTTCCACAAATTGTTATCGGAAAATCCAGAAAAAACAAACCAGCTAATAAATGATCAATACATAAAAATATTAAGATATATATAGACGTCCCCGAGTGATCCTTTGATGTCATGTTTATCTAATACTTGTTATGTCAAGGGGCATCAGCTGTATTTTCTCCAAAATTATTTCGATTTTTATTTTCATTTTTGGCGACTGTACTTGATGTTTAATAACAAATATGTGAGAGATATACACAATCATTAAAATTATTATACATTTTGTGAAAATAAAATCAGGTCCAGTGCCTATGTATATCTCCTTTTTGGTATTGTATATCAGTCTAACTAATAAATCAAAGTACCGAAAGTACTGATACGAGTTGATGGTAATCGTTAGTTTTAATGAAGTATAATATACTCAGTATACTAAATACTTTTTAATTCGGTAAAATTAGGTTTTACAAAAACGTAACTAAAATTCGGGACAGACATTTGGCCTAACGTGAGTACTGATGGCTTATTTATTATGCAACAAACTACATAGATCAGCGATATGATTATAACATCTTGTGCTTATAAACATCGTTTCATCGATATTAAATTTCTATGCGACAGGGCAGTATTATACATACCCTTACTCTATACTTCATATCAGTAGCCTTAAATCTCTAGGTCAATACGTGTACATGTAAAACATTTTCCCAACTTCAAGGACTGTTTCTCATCAGTTAAGACCACATGAATGAGGAATGACGAAACTTCTATGTACAACTTCCCAATACACAGTAAGGGAAACGTGACCAAAACTCATTTGCATATTAATCGTGTGCAAGAATTGTTAACAGTCCAGTCTATCGCTTTTAATGTCAATTCTATCACAATAGTATAATGGTAAAATATAATTGAAAATTAACATTCTAAAGCAAATTTATACTATCTTAAAATTCATAAAGGACACCGAACATAGTATATATTTCAACAATTCTTGTATACTTATATTTTTCAGCGAATTGTTATTATATTTTTGTAATTTTAAAAAGCCAAAATATACAAATAAATGTGTGATTTGGAAATTTCAATCTTGAAGTTGAGTTTATGTTGCTGAAATGCACATACATGTGTAATTGTGCGTCAATATAATGTGTTATTAACCCCATACTGAAAATTGTGCGTTGACTTGTTTTCAATAAACAATTTAGCATAACATAACTGCGTTGATTTTCCTTCATCTCGTAAAAAAGAAATAAAAATATTCTAAAACAAAGAAAACATTGTACTTTAAAAAGATACATTCTTCAACGAGTATCTTTGTACACTATGTAAATTAAGTGATTAACAGGAGTTAGATAAATATGATGCTATCAGTTAGTGTACCTCTTTCTCGCAAACAAAAATTTGATTAGTAAATGAAATTACATGTGCCCAAAATCGGAGTAGAATTGTCATTTAGTGTACCTTGTGTTTATCAAATACAACAAATCGGGATCGGGATCGGCAGAATGGTTAGAGCATCGCACTTTAAACAATGACAACTCTCATTTCTGTCAGCGTTGGTGGGAACCTAAACTGAGTTTGTTTTTGTTTGTTGGTTGTTGTTAACGTCCCACTCAAGAATCCTTCACTCATATGGAAACGTCACCAAATGTCGGTGAAGGGCTTTAAATTTTTGCCATTGAGCAGTGAGGGTTCTTTAACTTGTCGACACCTACTGTGACACGGGACCTCAGTTTTTACTGTCTCATCCGACAGACTGGAAACCAACCTACCGCCGCTGGACTCGAACTAACGACTTCATGATCAAGAGTCGAGCGCGCTACCAACTGAGCCAGGCCGGCTCCATAAGCTGAGTTTATAAGGAAGTTTACCAGTAAAACACCAAACAAACATCATATACGACGAGTCAGTAGTGAAAATGACGGTCACATGTACCTAAGAGAAAGTCGTATCTATACCAATTGTGACGAGGATTTCTTCCTCACTGATTTCCTTTACATTTGACTGTGGAGTCACGGCAGGTGGGACTGGTCAACAGGGGATGCTTACCCCTCCATGGGACCTGATCCTACTTTGTCTAATATCACCAGATTTGTACATGTATCCTGGAAATTCTGCAGATTTATAGTTTGGTATCTGAGATTTTATATTCATGTGCAAGTTAAATGAAAACCTGGCATAATGGAACGCGTTTTACAAATGTGTTGTGAGTGTGTAGACAAAATCCAGTCGTGTGAGAGAAAAAACAGATACGTAATATCATTTACTGAAGAACCTATTACAATACCGGAATATACTGAATACATGTCTCTTTAAATGAGTGCACCTAGAATTGTTTTTCTAAAAATGTAGCAGAAAATACAAATGATTGCAAATAAACCAACCTGTGATCAGGTACAGCCAAAATGAAAACAGAGAGCACCATAAACGGGAATGAAAAAATCCATGTCAATACAAGTAATGCATAGGTTCTTTTCTGAAACCATCCGAATTCTCCAATCTGTATCAGAACGTCATCGACACTCATATTTGTCAATATGGTAGTTTTTATATGCAGTACACAAGTTATAAATGATACAGATTAGTTATATGTTATGCCAGTTCCCTTTGCATCAACTTTATACACCTAAAAAATTAAAGTTCACTCCTTTATGTAGCCCTCGACGTTTCATAATCACTCTGATATACGTAAAATTGATAACAACATTTGAGGCAAATGTTTGTATTTATTTACAAGATAAAACAAACATGACCGAAAACTTGTTAAAAGAAGACTATCAGTCTGTGACATAAATATCAATGTACCCCGACGATGGACTCCGGAAAAGACGCGGAATGCATTCGGTGTTAGGGTATAATAGGGTCAGAGTGTCTCTCATCATGTTGACAATTAAACTATGTAATGACCATTGGCTATGTATGTTACATACCAAAATCACATCAATTAGTTGAACCTTGTTTTTCTTGTGTGTTATTGAGCAAAACTGGGTTTAACTGTGAATAAGTGGGTTTAACTCATTATAATGTAATTCTGGCGAATTATATTAAGTAATCGACATATAGGATGGTATGTGTTACTAACTCAAGGTGGATCCAAGATTTTCGTACTTGATTATTAGATAGATTAATTACTGCATATTCACTCCAAATGCTAATACTTGCACTTGATCTCACTGTAAAGGGGAATACATGGCCGAGTGGTTAGAGTATTGCCCTTTGAACAATGAAGTCTCTCACTTCTGGTCAGCGCAGATTCGAGCCCTGTTGGAAGCAAAGCTGATTTTTGTGAGAAAGTTTGCCAGTTTACTTGCGGAAGACCGGTGTTCTTTCCCGGATACACTGTAACTATGTTCTCTCCTCCATGTATACAAACTAGCCGTCAGTGTAGAAGAATCCTTTAAGATTACATATTATACTGAAGTAAAACCATTAATCCCGTTAATGTTTTATGAAGTTTAATCTGTAGCAAGATAGTCGATGTATATATTATAGTAGGTATGACAATACATTTTGGCAAGTAGCCCTGACTTGTATTCATAAATGTTTCAAGGGTTATCTCTCTTACCGAGGCATTTCTGCCTATAGATACAATATAAATCATTTACAGACTGTTGTTGATATTCAACTTACATGTTGTAACTCACAATGAATATCTGATCAGATATTTTTGTGAAAATATGTGTACAAGTGTATTAAATCCAAAATCCTTAAAACACATACATATCTAAATATGGATGCAATCTCTGGAATTATGACACAACATTGACAATAAACAAAGTGAGTTATACAAGATAACTGGTCTGGCGATTTTATAAAAAATTCTGACTGCCCCCTGCAGTGGCACTCTAAACCCGTATAGAAACAAGTCGGCATGATGTTTGGATCTGCCATATGTAACAAGGTGATATATTTAAGTGACATTTAAGTTCTTATTTCCAGCAGTATGTTGACATCAAAAGATAATAATTGATAAATTACTAATCTCGTAAAACTCTCATACACTCAAGTGCTAAGTAACTATACGAAAAGTAGTATTTCAACGTCTTTAATCACCAGTGTATACATACACTATAGATATCATGGTAACCTTAATAACAGCAAAGGCCTTATGACAGACAGAATTGTGATTACTGCACAGTTATGTAATTCTAAAAAACATAATTTGGTGATAAAAATATAATTAAATACATTTCCATATTGTCATACTTCCAGTCACCTAATGCATACTCCAATAACTAACGTGTTATCTCTTCCTTCGTAACCCGCTGCAACAGAAGGAATAGAAGGCGGTATACTATGTGGTATTCGCTGTAAAAGCTATGTTAATATAAAATTCCCTTACACGAGCATAATCTACCCGATGAGTTTATAAAAATATTTTTTATTCGACCGACTGTTTGTATTCACCAACACATAAATCCCTGAATATATCAAGGTGAGTTTTTTGTTATATTATCACGTACTCGTCTTACTTTCACATTTTACTTACTATTAAATTTGAGCTCAACTGACGAAGTCTTGTTGACAGAAACGATCGTCTTGAGCATTTGTTTTGGCCTCTTTTGTCAAAAGATAACTTTGGTACTGTCTTTACACAATTCCTCTATCATCTGCATATGGTGTTTATATATCACACATTATCCGATATAATCAGGGCTTTTTCCACATATGAACATTTCATATACAGAGATAGACTACTTACTGATAAGTTCACAGGAATATCGAAAATCTCGTTTGATGTCCATGGGGTGGGGTCAAAATGTAGGACATTGCAATATTTAAAGTATACATATTATTTGCCAGCATAGAAATTTGTTGGGACTGGGGGCATATGTATTTCACAAACATTTTCGTTTTTTATTGTAAATAAATACAAACATTTGCCGCATATTGTATCAGTCTTACGTATATCACAATCAATATGTATGTGCAAGTGTAAAAAGTTATTAAAACAACCAGATGGTTAATCTGTATCATATATATTCTCTATACTACAGGTAGTCTTACATCGTGACAAATATGAGTGTCGATGACGTTTTGATACAGATTGGAGAATTCGGATGGTTTCAGAAAAGAACCTTTGCTTTACTTGTATTTACATCGATTTTTGGAATCCCGTTTATGATGCTCTCTGTTTTCATTTTGGCTGTACCTGATCACAGGTTGGTTTATTTGCAATGATTTTGTATTGTCTACTGCGTTTATCATTTTAACAAAAACGGCGTGAGGTGAACTTATTTCAAGAGAAATGTAGTTTGCCTAAGTATAGTATATTCCGGGACAGTAACAGGCTCATTAGTAATTGATGTTACGTAATAAGGGAATTATTTTTTTCTCACACGCCTGGATTTTGTTTACACACTAATAACAATTTGTAAAACACATTCATTATGGTAAGGTAGTTTTTCCTTTAACGTTCATATGGAATATACAAAAGTATAAATATTCGGGATGTCCAGGATACATATACAAATCTGGTGATACTAGACAAACACACATCTCTGAGAATCCAAAGGTGGGATCAGGTGCCATGGGGAAGTAAGCATCCCCTGTTGACCGGTCACACCCGCTGTGAGTCCACAGTCAAATTCAAAGGAAATCAGTGAGGAAGAAATCCTCGTCACGATTGGTATAGATACGACTTTCTGTTAGGTACATGTGACCGTCATTTTTACCACTGAACTTCCTCATAAACTCAGTTTAGGTTCCCACCAACGCTGACAGAGATGAGAGTTGTCATTGTTTAAAGTGCGATGCTCTAACCATTCTGCCACGGAGATCCCGATCCCGATTTGTTGTATTTGATAAACACAAGGTACAATAAATGACAATTTTACTCTGATTTTGGACACATGTTATAATTTCATCTCCTAATCAAATTTTTGTTTGAGAGAAACAGGTACACTAACTCGTGATCGATGGCATCATATTTATCTAACACCTGTTAATTACTGTTTCTTCTTTACAAATTTTAGAACGATACTCGGAAAAGCCTGTATCCATATAAAGTCTGTAAATTAAGTAGCTGTGTGCTTTTTAAAAATATTTTTGTTTCCTTTTTTACTACTTAGATTGATATACAATACCAAAACGAGATATACACAGGAACTGGACCTGATCTTATTTTCACAAAATATATAGGAATATAATATTCTTCATAACTGTGTATGTTTATCACTTATTTGTTTTGATGCATCAAGTACAGCAACAAAAGTACAAAAATATCTAAATAAACCTTGAAGTAATAGTTATTATATGAACATGATATCAAGGGATCACTAGGAACGTCTATGGACATCTTTATATGTTTCATGTATTGATAACTAATTAACTGGTGGGTCTTTTTTTTTTAGTTTTTCCTATTACAATTTGTCGATACAAAATAGTGGACTACAACACGTTTTGAGATATATAAACATACCTTCATAACGTACACATAAAATTGTTCAGGACATTATCTATAACGCTTCAAATGATATCTTGAAATATCGTGTAAGACATATAACTGATATATTGACAGTACTATGAACAGTGAACCCTCTTTATAACAAAGTAAAAGTAAGAATCCAAACTCAAACCCACTGGAATACGACAAATGGGTTATAATAACGGTCTCATAATGAAGAAAAAATGTGTATCGCAAACGGGATGAACCAGGTATCCAGAAGAAATCAGCATACCCCGTTAGCATGCTACACCCGTCGCAAATGTTCCATTGAGACCTCTCGAGTTCGGTGAAAAGCTTAAGTTATTTGAAAAGGTCATCATTAAGCATGTTCGCATGCTACACCCGTCGCAAATTTTCCATTGAGACCTCTCGAGTTCAATGAAAATCTTAAGCTTTGTGAAAAGGTCATGATTTAGCATGTTAGCATGCTACACCCGTCGCAAATGTTCCATTAAGACCTCTCGAGTTCAGTGAAAATCTTAAGCTTTGTGAAAAGGTCATGATTTAGCATGTTAGCACGCTACACCCGTCGCAAATGTTCCATTGAGACCTCGTGAGTTCAGTGTATAGCTTTGTAAAGAGGTCATCAGTTAGGTTTAGATCAGATTGACAAAAGTGAGTCATTGTAATTCACAATACTATATACAGATAACTCTCGATGGCTCGAACGTCGAAACCTCGCAATTCTCGAAAGCCCAAGGTTTCGTACGGGTCCCTATTTTTTCCTCTATAAATCAAGTAAATTAACTTTCGATCATCTCAATGTTCTTGAAACCTCGAAGTCTATTCGAAGTCACGATTTGTATATCCCTTTAAATATCATTCTCGAAAACTCGACGTTGGAGTAATTATCGGTGAACTTATACAAAGTCAGTGGCGTGGGCCGCAATGACACCGGGATCCTTACCAGGAAGATTAAACAAAATGTGTTTTGATAACCGGGTAACAATAAGGTCTTTACCTAATCGAGTTGTGATTGACAGGGTTGTTACTTAATTACGATCAATCAAAACAGACAAAAATGTATAAAAAAGCGTATTAGACTACGATTTCGATTACAAGTGTCACAGCCAAGGGGTTTTTTAACTTTAGATCAAGCGGTACTGTAGGCTACTGAAACATTATAGGACTTATATGTCAACAGTCGTTTATATCCTAATCGGATACATAATAAATATAACGTATTTACACGTTTGTTATGTCTGAAAACTATGTACGGGAATTGTTTATGACAAATTCATGCGAATTACTAAAACATAAATCCCATTTTATTTTGTCTAGTATTAAGAACCTACATTGGTCAAAATGTAGATTTCAGTGGTCCCGTTGAGAGGGGACTCTATCTTGTTTACCAAAATCCCATATTCCACCATATAACATCCTTTGCTGCGATTTCAAGTTTTCAACAACGTATCCCTGTATGAGTGCTTGATTCGCGTGTCGTTTGGTTCTCACATGAGGAGCAGGCCCTGGCATAACGTAAAAATTGTGAAATGGAAACGCCATAGGTAGGAGGACACGGAATTTACTACACAGAAACGGAAGCCCGTGATATGTAAATTCAAATCGTCACATTTGTCAGGTGTGAAGTTCAATGTCCCTCCCAATCGACAGGAGTAGATCTAGGTAAGAAGATGTGTTGTTCTCTGTCATCACATTTATCTCAAGCTCAACAACATACATCTAGCCGAGGTAATTCTGAAATTCTGGAATTATTTATAGATAGGACGTAAATCGATGTACCTGTCAGTAAAATTGAACCGACATTCTAACTGTATGTTCCCTATGGAGAGAAGTGACTGCATGAATTCCGCTTCACACGAATACAAAAAGGTGTCAGCCACAGAAGGACACAGTTGGCACCCATTGGAATGCCGACTCTATTGTTTTTTAATGTAATTTGACTATTCCACATGTGTGACTTATTTTTCAGATGTAAGATTCCAGACCTATCTAACGATACATACAAAATTCAAGATGACTTACATCAGACCATGGTCAACAAATATATACCAGCCTCCGGTGACGAAACACTAACTTATGACCAATGTCACTTGTACAACTTGAACACTTCAAACGTTTATTTCGACAACAACAGTATTCCTCTGAATGCTACTGTAGTTAAATGTACGTCTTGGGTTTATAGTAAGGAGGTGTTTGATACGACATTTGTTACAGAGGTAAAGCTTATAAGTATGATATATTGTTTTACTAGACTCTTTCTCTCTCTCTCTCTCTCTCTCTCTCTCTCTCTCTCTCTCTCTCTCTCTATATATATATATATATATATATATATATATAATAAAACGATTTTCATTTACGTTTTAGCTAAACTTCTTCCCTTTATGCATCCATTTATAACAAAATAAACCCGTCAGTAATATATATCGATTTTGACAACGTTTAGCTTCACATACACACACACACACACACACACATATATATATATATACATATATATATATATATATATATATATATATATATATATATATATATATATATGTGTGTGTGTGTGTGTGTGTGTGTGTGTGTGTGTGTGGTGCAAGAGCAACAAAATCATCTTTGAGAGTATCTCATGGTCCTGATTATATCACTACACTGTAACTAGTGACGCAATAGCGCAATAGTTAATACCTGACTTGTTGCGGTTGGAAACCGTCAAAAGTGAAATTCATCCCATGGCGCCTGTTTCACTTCTTTGTATATATATATATATATATATATATATATATATATATATATATATATATATATATATATATATATATATATATATATATATATATATATATATATATATAAATCCGTGACTTGTACACTATTAACTGAGATCGTATATTCTCGTACTCACTTACCTCTGTTAATAGGTTGGTATACTTTATGTTATATATTTCTATACTTCATTTTATACTTGATACAGACAGGTTTTATTCATGTATGCATGTTTATCTTATTCCAGCACAATATCATTTGTGACGATAAGCACAAGACATCTATTGCAAAGACAATTTTCTTTGCTGGAGTTCTTGTTGGGTCGTTAGGATTTGGAATTTTGTCTGATATGTAAGTATTCGGAGGTTATAAATCATGTTTCTTTTATGATATATTTGAATGTAAATGTTAAATTTGTCTGATCGTCACGACCCAACCCAAACTTATCTTATTATTCAGCCATACTGATTTAACCCTGAAAGATGCGCCACTGAAAGCTGTATGATACGATATGTAATGATTTAATATATGACATAAGTTCTACTCAAAGCCCTTGCCACACGCCAGAGCCAGCATTGTAGCTCCGGAATCTGAAAGCTGTAATGCCAGTAGTTTGAAAATAATCATTTCTAACTAAACTGCTGAATCAAAAGAAGAAAAAAGCCAGCGGTGTCCTTTAATTTGACATTTAGATATATCGACGACGTTTTGTCAATTAATAACGACAATTTCCATACATATGTCAATACAACATCCCAGCGAACTAGAATTAAAGATACAACATAATCAAGCACACACGCTTCATACTTAGACATTTTTCTTACTATAACTCAGACGGGAAATTGGCAACTAAGCTATACGACAAACGTGACGATTTCGGCTTTCCCATCGTAAATTTTCCACATTTAAGTAGTAATATCCCAATGTCTCCGGCATATGGAGTTTATATTTCACAAATGATCCGATATGCCAGGCCGTGTTTAACATATGAACATTTCATATACAGATGTAAACTACTCAATGACAAATTATTGACACAGGGATGTCAACGTCCCGCGAATTTTACGATGGTATAAAAGTCCTATATGCGATTACTCTAATGTTAGTAACGTTTTCGTTTGCGGTTGTTAAGACGTCTATACCAATTATGACGAGGATTCGTTCCTCACGTTTTTTAGTTGGTTTTGACTGTTGACTCACGGTGGTTCGACAGGGGATGCTTACTCCTCCATGGCGATTGATCCTACCTCTTGGTTTCCAGAGGTCCATGTTTGTTCATTTTTACTAGATTGTAACTATATACTGGACATCTTAGAGATTTATACTTTGGTATCTGAATTTTTTTTATTTTTACTGTTTGATTTGTCAATTATCGTTCTTATAGGATTGGTCGGAGAAAATGTTTACTTGTATCTACATTTCTTCTCTTCGTATTTACTTTTGGTCTATCGTGGGCACCAAATTACACAGTGTACGTGATATTACGGTTCTTAATTGGAAATTGTGTCGTCGGATTGTTTATGACTGGTTTCGTGGCAGGTATATATAAATGTGTTATTTTCATTGAAGTAAAAAGTATTGTCAAAATAGATAAAGACCTGAAATTATGCGAAGTATTTAGTAATTCTTTTCCAGAATTATATTTATGATTGTATATATCTGTTTAAATACATTTCTGGAGGAGAGATGTAGTGCATTAATGAACCTTGTTGAGTAGGAACAATATCTTATAAATCATTTAAACTTAACAGCATGGATGTTAATTATACCATTTCTTTTTCGGAACTATGCATATATTGTACATTCAAGCTCAACTAATGCAATCTTATTTTAAATTGGAGCTCAACTGATGAAGTCTAATTGACGGAAACGATCAGTACATTAATGAACCTTGTTGAGTAGGTACCATATCTAATAAACCATTTAAACTAAACAGCATGGATGTTAATGATACCCGTTCTCTTTCGGAACTCTAACACGCTATTTTAAGTATCCTTCATTTTAATCCATAAAACTCGTACGATAAAGAAGCACTGATAGGTGTTCAATTCTTAACAGTTATGGAAATTGTTGGACCAAATAAAAGAACAATAGCTGGACTGGTTATGGGCATTGTGGGAACAACAGGAGAACTGTATCTGACCATGGCATCATACTTTTTCGGAAAATGGAATTCAACGGAAATAGCAATTTCTGCACCTATTTTAGTACTGGTATTTTTATTCTGGTAAGAGTAACGTACTTTCCATTCAAGGAAAAATCGGAGTTTTATTTTCTTATCTTTACTTGGGATCCTAGGTGTCATATTTCAGAACCAAATGGTCAAAATGTTGATAGTTAAACATTTTGTATCTTAGTACTTGATCCGCTAATAGTTGAAAGGTTTGTGTGTCCATTACCATGTATAATTTGATAACTCTGTTAGTAGGCAAATTTAGACATTGTAACACGTAATGTCTTGGACTTTCATATGTACATTTCTAGAATATAACTTCTGAACTTTAGAATTCGAGGCGTCATTGTTGTGGAATACAATGAAACTAGTGATTTTACAGTTATGTCAAAATACTATGCTTGAAATAATGAAAGTATCAATTTGTTTAAATAAAATAAAATAGAATAATGTATAACCGTAAATTTATTAGTACGCTAAAATCAAGACGTTCCGGAACAACTATAACAAATGGGGTACAACGGAATTGAATCGTCATTATCATTATCATCATCATCATCGTCGTCGTCATCATCATCATCAAGTTTGAATCAGAATCATTTTATATAATTTTACTATAATTATCTTTGTGAGTAGTGCCACTACTACAAGTAGTATTTTATACAATAAAGGTTTGTTCCCGAATCTCCTCGCTGGCTAGTGAGTCAAGGAAAGATAGAAGAGGCAAAGGTTATTTTACAAGAAACAGCAAGAGTCAATCGCAAAGCATTTCTTCCAAATATGGTAGATGAACTAGCAAATGAAGAAAAACCAGAAAAGGGACGTTTGTGGCTTCTGTTTACTAACCGTGTCCTGTTCGTCAGAACAATTATTTTATTCTACAACTGGTAAAGACGTATATCTTATATTAATTTAATAAATATATCTTATATTAATATTTCAAAGTTGAAAAAGGGAACATTTCTCTAAATCTTACCTGCAAAAAGAAAGTATTTCTAGCAAGACAGATTTTAAAATACCCGAAAACATACCCTGTCTATACCATAGTAGAATTGTACTTAAAATATTGTGTATATCGGTAATATTTCCAGTTTTAGTGCCGAGGAAAATATTCTATCTGGTTTGTTGTATATCAATTAAAACAGTCTTGGTAAATATTTGTCTGAAAACTGACATATGACAAACTTTTGAACAGTATATCTCATTTTTCGTCTATTATCAATATTTGAAAAGTTTAAAAGCAAATATTCTCTGTTTTGACCATACATGTAAAAAGAAATTATTTTAAAAACCATTTACACTAAACAACATTTATTCATTTACATGATCATAAGTATGATAAAGATGATAGAATTATTGACTTTGTTGTTTTACCGTATCTAATCAAATTTGACCGTAAAATTACGTAGCATATTTAAGTGCACTTAAGAATTGTGTATAGTGCGTAGTAATATGTTCGGTCCTAATGCCCAGGCGAATGTGATATCCGGTTGTCTCAATACTCATTTAAGTAGTCTGATGTAAAATCATTCAAACATTTGTCCTCCAATATTGCATATGACAGAAAATGAACATTAAAAGTAAACAAACTGAATGCAATATGTCTCTGTCATGAAACATACTTTTCCAGTAGTTAAAGTCGTTGCCGGTAGAGGATAAGCTTACGGATACCAAGAACTTTTAAGTTTTATGAACTTATGGATACACATTACTTACGTTCACATTACAAGTTTTTCCTAAACAGGATGGTGGCAAGTATGACGTTTTATGGACTCTCATTGAATACCGGGAATCTCTATGGAGGGTACTACCTTAACTTCGTTATAGCAGCTGCAGTTGAATTTCCGGGAAACACATTGCCACTATTTGTTATCAATCGTTTTGGCCGGAAGAAAATGTTGTGTCTCTTCTGGATTATTGGTGGTTTTGCATGTGGTAGCACTATTTTTACCATAACTCTAGGAGGAACAGGTTTTTGAATTTAATTCAATGACTTCTTCGTTATACCTTTTAAGCCTTTGGATACCTAAAATGATTTTATCACCTACAAATATATAAGATATATCCCCAATGTTGCAATATTAATAAAGCATGCCCTTTTGGGCACATTGTCGCTCAGGTTATCAAAATTTTGATTTGGTATAAATGCAGTAAAAGTTTATAATGATATTCTAAATATTTTTTCATAAACATCAACATTTCGCTGTCGAGGTCGAAATAAATTAAATAAGGTTGCGTTGTATAGTTGTGCAGGGTGACAAACATTTTAGTTTAAAGATCATGAGATCAAAGGTCAAGGTCACAACTCATTTTAAAAAGTTCAACTCTAAATGATCAAAACTTTCCCTCCCCAGAAATTTAGTTATCGAGAGAGATTTATAGACAATGACGCAAAGAATATGCGTGAAGATTCCGAGTCATCACACTAAAGGTCAAGGCTACAGCTAAAAAATTTCAAAATTTCAACCTAAAATATCTCAAAAACTATAGAATTTTTATAATGTTATAACATTATAACAAGATATTATGTCGCTATAAAGAGATATAGATTATTTTGTTCTAACAAGATGTCAAAATATTATGCCGTAATAACAAGAAAATTATCTAGTTATAACAAGATATTATGTCGTTATAACAAATATTATGTACTAATAACAAGATGTCGTAATAACAAGATATTATGTTGTTATAACGAGATATGAAATATACAGAGGCGTTTGTCCTAACAAGATACTTTATTGTATGACTCGTGGATTTTCCGTCCGCTGATTGGTTATAACTATGGCAATTTATATTGATAAATCAATCAATCGAAGAGTATCAATCGAAGAAGCGCTACTTTGATTCATTCGACAGTCCAGAGGGCCGTGAATTCTTATGTCGCCTTCTTGTGTTTCCGTTCTTTTCCTATTTGTGTTAGCGTATATGACCGGATGAAACAAATGCATAAACCAATGAAAAAGAACAGCCTAAATATTTTGAAAATCTTTTTATGCAGGAGTTAAACATTAAATGTAAATAGAAAATGATTTTTGTCGAATTTTGAAACTAGTCATATGATAAAACAATTACTGACCTAAGTTTCGGGTGAAATAAGGATACCCTCAACCAAAGTCAATAATTGTATAATGTCGTTATGACAAAATAGCATGTTGTAATAACAATATGTTATGTTGTTATAAAATATAGTGGTGTAACAAGATATTATGTCGTAATAAATATATATCATGTCGTAATAACAAGATAGCATGTTGTAATAACAAGATGTTATGTTGTTATAAAATATAGTGTTGTACAAGATATTATGTCGTAATAAAAATATATTATATCGTAATAACAAGATAGCATGTTGTAATAACAATATGTTATGTTGTTTTAAAATATAGTGTTGTACAAGATATTATGTCGTAATTAAAATATATTATGTCGTTATAACAAGATATTAAGTTTTTATTTGGAGATATGAAATATACAGAAGCGTATGTTATAACAAGATATTATTCGTTATGACAAAATATTATGTCGTAATAACAAGATATCTTGTCGTTATAACAAGATATTATATTGTTATAACGTGATATTAATTACCTCGTCATAACAAGATATGTCGTAAAAACAAGATATTATGTTGTAATAACAAGATATTATGTCGTTATCACGACATATGAATTATCTCGTTATAACAAGATATGTCGTAATAACAAGATGTTATGTCGTAATAACACAATATCATTTTGTTATAAGGAGATATGAATTATCTCGTTATAACAAGATATTATGTCGTAATGACAATATATTATGTCGTAATGACAAGATATTATGTTGTTATGACGAGATATGAATTATATGTTTATAACAGGATATTATGTCGTAAAAACAAGATATTATGTTGTAATAACAAGATATTATGTCGTTATTACAAGATATTAAGTTGTTATTTGGAGATATGAAATATACAGAAGCGTATGTTATAACAAGATATTATTCGTTATGACAAAATATTATGTCGTAATAACAAGATATTTTGTCGTTATAACAAGATATTATATTGTTATAACGTGATATGAATTACCTCGTCATAACAAGATATTATGTCGTAAAAACAAGATATTATGTTGTAATAACAAGATATTATATCGTTATAACGACAAATAAATTATCTTGTTGTAACAAGATACTATGTCGTAATGACAAGATGTTATGTCGTAATAACAAGATATTATATCGTAATAACAAATATTATGTTGTTATAACGAGATATGAAATATACAGAAGCGTATTTGGACCACGAGTTGTCTTATAATTTTTTTTTAAGGTTTTATTTGCATTGTTTTTCACATCGTTGTTGTTAATAAGGCATAACATTGCATTACTATCTGGTGATAATTGTGTAAGAAGACATTATCCATGTTATTTTTTATCATTCTTGTTCAATATTGTTATCAACGCGCCTTAATAGATACTTTGTATCAAAACTGATAAGATTAAGAGTAAAGTATTTAAAGAAGTTTTGTTTTAACTTTTCATGAAATTGTCTGTTATTTTCAAAATAATTGTGTCATAATACTTAGAGAATTTCTAATACTAACGCACTAACTTTTTTTTAATTTTAAAGTTCACACGCAGTTCATTTTCTTCATCATTCTGTACATCATTCTAGACATGGAAGGCATGAGCTATTTTAGGCAACGACTATTGATTCTGAGGAGGGCGGCAGAATTCTGATCTTGAAAATATTGAAAAGAAAAAGTCTGTCATTTACTAGAAAGAAAATAAAGAATCTGACCTTAACTGGTGCTAAAGTTGTGATTAAAATCATTTAAAAAAAAAAGTTTCGACTCGCTTCGCTCGCCTTATTTCTTTCTTAAATTTGGTCAACTCGCTAATCTCACCTTTTTATTAATACATAAAGACATTTATATATAATTAAGATCAATGAAGTTTCGTTGCTGACTTAATCATTGGCCATCTGCATCCATTTGATCTGCACGTTTTAGTATCAATGAAGTAAATCTCTGAAAATAATGGAGATATGACACTCCTTATTGCTAATCCACCACGAGGAAGGAGAAAAACACTGACAAAACCGCAAAAAAACATTGATTTATACAAATAACCAGTCTGTCCGTTTAATGAATTTGATATAAAACTAATACCTACTTTAATGTCTGGAACCTAGATAATGAACTTTGACCTCTCCGGACTTGTAAAATTTAACATTTCCTAGAGGGTACTAGTATAGTCCCTGGAACATATGGAATACAGATTTGTTTCTGGGGCAGTTACCAAATGCTTCATTAGGCTTTCAAATTGGAAACATTCCAGCTTTTATCTGGGGAACATACTCTACAATCCCCTAGCCGGAGTTGACGTTCACTTCATTTTGGAGGTTTGATCTGTCTAATAGTGGGATGGATTATGTTTCTGGAAATAGTTTTATTTTAAATGGATAATCATAGTTTTACATAGACGCCCCCAACTTTTCACATACATTTTTTTATATTATCAACACGTCTGGAATCCAGAAAAAGGCTTCCCAGAGCTTTCAAAAATAAAATGTAAATATATTCTACATTTGCACCCTCTCCAACTTTAAATCATAAGTCTGTCTTTGGTGAGGTTCGCATTACATAACAGGTTTAACAATTATTATTTCATGTCACCAGCCTCAAACCCATTCACGCCCTCTTGAAAATTTTTTAGATCCGCCACTGTTGTATATGCATAATCAAAAGGCATATGAAAACATTTTTTTTACCGGGGAAAATATTTTCAGAAAAACAATTTGCCCCCCCCCCCCTTTTGATTTGCTTTCTGTGCCACTCTATTAGACAAGTAGACAGGCGTAATTTGTGTCTTGGCGCTGATAACATGCCTCTTCAAGATTCCAAATTTCTGAAATTTTCTGTAAGATGCGACAGCGTGTCACCTTTTCTCTCGCGAAATCTTGCCTCACTAAATAAATCCAATATGCAGTGCCGTATGCATTGTAGATCTATATCAGGTTTAAATAGCATAAATATTATTTATGTTACACACGCAACTCCCCTGTGACATTTTATTTAGATCCGCCATTTCTGACTACAAAGGCAAAAATCTGAAAAAAATGAATAATCTGTCTTTGGTCTGCTTGAAAATATATATTCTGTTCTGCGAAGGTGTGAAAATATATAATCTGACTCGACCCCCCCCCCTCAGAATCAAATGATCCATGCTGAATGTGAATGAACATTGTTCGTGTAAACCATTTTTGGAATGAATTCCAGAATATTCGCGAGTTACAATGGTCTATTTAAGCTACAATACAGATTAAATTAAAGACACCGTTAAAATATATAGAAATAAAAAAATGAATATTGTGATTATATTACACAACAATTTGCTGCAATTTTCTCAAGAGAATGCCTTAAAAGCGGTTTATTTTTATATAATAAAGTTTCTTTAAATGACATACTCTTAATTTAGATTTTTATAAAACATGTTAATTAAGGTTGCATTAATAATAATATTGAATAAGAATGATAAATTAACATGATTAGTGCCTTGTAACACAATTATTACCAGATAGTAATGCGCGATGTTATGCCATATTAAGAACAATGATTTGAAAAACAATACAAATAAAACCTTAATAACTAATAATTATAAGACAACTCGTGGCTCAAATACGTTTCCGTAATTACGACATAATATCTTGTTATTGCAACATATTACCTTGTAATATGTAGATAATTCGCATCTCGTTATAAACATAATATTTTGTTATTATGACATAATATATTGTTATTACGACATATATATCTTGTTATTACGACATGATATCTTATTATAACAAGATAATTCATATCTCGTTATAACAACATAATATCTTGTGAAACCGACATAATATTTTATTATACCGACATGATATATTGTTATACCGACATAATATTTTGTTATACCGACATAATATGTTGTTATAACAATATAATTAAATACATATCTCATTATAACGACATATTAAGTAGTTTTAACAATTTGTACATGTAGCACGTGTAGGCTTTCCATAATATATATATATATATATATAATATATATATATATATATATATATATATATATATATATATATATATATATATATATATATATATATATATATATATATATATATATATATATATATATGTTGATTGACATGAAAAATAGCCATCAAAACACAAATCCCACACCAATGAGATTATAATGTGACAAATGCACTATTTGCATTTCCGGTATGACGAAGGCTTTTTTCCTCGTAATTATGTACAGCTCGTCTGCACATTGCTATCTCCAAACCACAAAGAGACCGCTTCGCTGGTTTTTTTTTTATCATAATCATGATCAATATCATCACCAGCATTAAACTTTGAGATCAGTGTTGTCAATAGATATCGGCGATTTTTGTTGTTATTGTTGTAGAACAATTATTATGAACGTTGATGTTACTGTTTATCTCTAACCTTCAGAACTACAAACCCTAACAACTGTTCTGGCCATGGTGGGGAAATTATTTATCACAGCCGCATTTTCTACACTATATGTTTTTTCTGCTGAACTCTACCCAACTGTTGTCAGAAATGCCGGAATGGGAGGAAGTTCTGCCAGTTCTCGTATAGGTGGAATGATTTCACCTTTGGTTGCTGATACGGTATGTTGATGTAATTTGGGTACCTTATCCTTTGTATATTTTCTTACGTTTAACATAGGAGATCAAAGAAGTGATATTTCAGAATTTTATATCTTATGTTTTATTAGATAAACTACAACAAAAATTATGTAAGTGCTGAAAGTGGAGAAAGAAATTATTATTGTTTGTCCTATTCCAAACAGTATCGCATCTCGTATAATAGGATTTGAAACGTGCTAAACAGCGAAAAGGGTAAACAAATTGGATTGGACGATTATTTAACAAACACGAGGTGTATATAATATTTTCTTTGCAATTAATAATCAGGTTTGCAGATATGAAAATATTTATTAGTTCATCTGACCAAATGATAATTTCATCATTTGTCCGTCGTCGGCGTGGTTGGAAGGATCTCTTCCTTTGAAAAAATTATTGAGCTTTAAATCATAAAATTTATGCAAACGCACAATTGTGTAGTGCTGATTAAGGTTTGTTCAAATTATGACTACAAGGCCAAAATAGAGTCACAATAATGGTAAAACATATACATCCAATCATTCTGAAGGTAACAATATTTAAGGTATCCATTGTATAAAAGGTCAAAATTTGATGCTTGGTAAGGAACTATAATGATTATATTTTATGATAGATAGGTATGTCCCATGTACAGATATAAGGTTTTTAAGGACCAAGTGTCGAAGATAATAAAAATCTTGCACATTTTTATTTGGGATTTACACTTGCCAAAGCACTAATCTTCGAGTTGTCGATGGCATTAAACATAAAAACATAGTTGTTGTAATTGTTTGATGATTTCTGTGGAATAATCATTCACAAATATTTTATTAATATCAAATATAAGACTTTCTTCTAAAGAAAACTTTTTTTATGATTTTACAATGAAATTTAATTGCTTTTTCTGGAATTTGCCGAGATTGCGATGGATTTATCTGAAGTTAACATACTCAATTATACAATGGATACCTTAATAAAGTGAAGTAAAGACTTATCATTTATATTACGGAAGCCTATTACTCACTCTACAAAGATGAAAATATTTATGTCGTTTTAACACGTTGATTATTTCGTTTAACGCGTTAGCTATCACATTAAAACGTGATCAGTTCACCATGTCGTTAAAACGAGATGATTTTAACGTCTAAAAGCAATAGTTTTCTCGTTAAAATGCGTTAGTTATTTTGTTAAAAAGCAATAGTTGTCTCGTTAAAACACGATAGCTTTCTCGTTAGAACGCGTTAGTTATTTCGTTACAACGCGACAGTTATCAAATATAACTTAACAATTGTTGAGTGCGATTTGGTATTTAAGAAGGTAAATAACGCGTTTCAACGAGATACTATCCCGTTTTAACGAGATAACTACCGCGTTGTAACGAAAAAGTTAACGCATTAAAACGACATAAATATTTTTTTTCTTTCTAGAGTGACTATAATAGGCTTCTGTAGTATATAGATATTACAGCAAGTGAAAATTAATGTTTCATCCGGATCTCTTGACAATTGGAGTAGATTTCAACTTATCACAAAATATTGAAAATAATTAAAAATTTACACTGAAATCCTATATTTTGCTGTTTCATGTTGTCAATAAAATAAAATTAATAGTGCCTAGCAACAATCACTGTGTCATTGTGTGTCCATTTCAGAAGTGGTCAAATATCGTCTCAGCTATGGAGACCCAAACCCCAATTATATAATTTCTTGTTGCAAATCTTAAGAGGAAAACGGTGGTTCTTAAAGGAAATTTCCCTGTTGTAATAAGGTGTTCCATCCTTTCATAATCGTTCAAAAACCTCGAAGACTATTGATAATTCTCATCCTCACTTGTTGTTCAATGGCGCTTAAGAAAAAGAATATGTTACTTTACCTGTGCTAACTGTTGTAAAGTGAGCACTGAGGCCTATTGTCATATTTCTTTTTTCTGTGAAAGGTTTTTTTCTGGAATTCTGCTAATATAAGGTCTTTCTAATTGCAGGCAACTATGGTCGGTGGTAAAATAGGAAAAGCTGTTCCTCTGGTAATATTTGGCTCGGCCGCAATTATAGCAGGGATTCTCTGTCTGCTACTTCCGGAAACATTAAACAGAAGCTTACCAGAGACCATCGAGGACGGTAAAAATTTCGGAAAGTACGTGTGTAATACATACGTATCTTAAAAGTGTGTCCCGCTTAATGCAATAGTCATTGTTGGTGTGGAGTGAATCATCCATCACATGACTGCATTCCAATATGACAAAACATAGGAATAATATGACCTACGTACAATATCATTCAAATTTCGCTTTATTTTATTATTTTTGCGACACACTAAATTATATATTTTGCATTGGCCGGTTTTTATGGCGGAGGAGAGCCCGATGATAAAGTACCTGGAAAAAGACCACCGACCTTCCGCAATTAAACTGGAAAATTTTCTCACAAAATCGGAATAGATTCCATGTGGACTCGAACTCGTTGGAGAGTTTTTTACAGAACTAAGCGTTTAAAACGCGAGGGTTTAACTACTAGGTCACAGAGGTCCCTTAGTATCATCCAAAATGAGAAATTAGAACAGAAACACGTAATAGATTCAAAATTGTTAACTAGCAGTTAGATTTACAGGAAATATTCAAGTGTTTCAATAATTCAAATAAAGCAAAAATTGATTTATCATCGGATTGTGTGACTCATTTAATTATATAGTAGGCCCCATGTAGCAAATACTACTGGTAATACATTTGTAATGTAATTGTTTATTCTTACTTCATGTAAATCCACAATTTTTTAATGCAGTCAGAATTTGGTCAATATTTGATAAACATTGATAATATTTATACAATATAATTCAAAATATCTAATATTATATAACACTGTGTATTTGCTGAAGATATTCAAAATGTCTGTTTTTAAATTTCAGAGATTCTCTGTTTACACATACTCGTTTCCTGCAAAACGCATTGGTACTATTAAATAATATAAATAAATATACCCGTTATTTTATTTCCTAATGTCCTAGTAACTGTTTTGATTTATGTTAAGATACTGCCGTGGTTTTATCCGCATATCAACCGATGACGTATACACCAATAATATTTTTATTGAAATAATATGTTGTGTAGCAAAATATGTAGGAATAAATGAATGTATACTTGTTACGATGACTTTAATTTGTGATGAGTCTAGTCCTAATATTATGACTTATACATATATTACATTCATTGTATTTCTTATAATCTATTTCAGGGATGAACCTAAAAGTCATTTTAAAAACGCCGTTCAGCCAACCATGGAAATGACGCAATTCTGAACGATATTGTGTCAGTGACGTTTCCTGGAACTTTCAGGATCTTTCCGTACTACCTAATTATGTGCGTTCATTGTATAGCCAATCATCAACGTTGTCTATCTATATATAGCGTCAATGAAGTGCATTCGAAATGACAGACAACTAGAGTGTAAACAAATGTTTTCGTTTCGCCACTTTTGACGATGATAGTGTCCAAACATTATTGTAAGGATTCTAAAAGTTGCTAGAAGTGCAACACAATTAACCGTTTAAAATTGTTGTATTGAAGTTGTTAATAAAAATAGATCACAATACGTCGTGGCTAGATTTCCATATCTTACTGATATTTGCGAGATTTACACATTGGCATTGGTATGAAACTAATTAAATGTCATGTAATAAGATAATTAAAGACCTCATTTTCGGTTAATACGTTTCGTTGGCAACCGTATAAAGCGATATTTTCACTTTCTTGAGTTGATAACACCATGTTTTAACCTTGAGGTCAATAATTGTATAGTGTGTGTATGTGTGTGTGTGTGTGTGTGTGTGTGTGTGTGTGTGTGTTACACGTCACAAAAATGCAGCGACCGTTACTTTAGAAAGTGTTCAGCATATTAGAGTCTAACCCGAATAATCCAGTCGTTATATTTCGCTCACTACGATCACTACATTAACGCCTGAATGCATACACAATCAGAATTCTTCAACCGGAAGAAATTTTTTCCTGTGTCAGATTGTCACGTCATAGTAATTTACGTCAGAATTTTGTGACGTTGCATTGACTATGCAACACTCGAGTTTTTCAAATTACTGGTAAAAGAAAGTTGTGATATAAAACTACAGCTGTAAACATATCATATATTTGCAGTATACGGTCAATATATTTTCTTTGTTTTTTATTCGAACATTTATTTATCCTCGATTTATCCTCAGATTTGAAACGGAAATCCAGACTCCGCAGAATCATATATTGAACGTTTCTGATTGGTCACCTGATTCACAGGGCAGCTGAAGGATTTTTAACACATAATGGGTTCAAGCCCACTGGAGGGACTTTGACCGGAAGAGGGCGCTGTAATTACTTAGAGTTACTTAGAGTCGAGACAGAACACATACTTATGTACGACATCAGTCCAAATTACGGGTTTCCGGTAAACACAAAGTCTATCAAACTATTTTGCAATTCTAAAACACGGTAGAAACCAAACATAGTGGTCGTTTGCTTTACTCAAAAAATCTCATGGCGATCAAATTTGTTGCATACACAGTGACGTCTCAATAAAGCTTATAAATAAATATATATAATTATATATATATTGCGGTACTTGTGTTTTATATTATCAAATATTATTTGTTTTAACTTGTAAACTTAAGGTAAGAAACACCAAATGTTTTTAATATTACTTATTTCCCTCTCAAATATACGGAAGTGTATTAGGGTCAACTTAATTTTTTTATTTTTCGTTTTACCAACTTAAAAGTTAACTTTTCCAATTTTTTCTTGGAATTTCAAACTATAGAATTAGCTTTTTCAACCATTTTCGTCGAATTGGCAACTTTTTTTTTCGTTTTGCCAACTTTAAAGTTGGCTTTTCCAACTTTTTTCGTGGAATTTCCAACTTTAAAGTTGGCTTTTCCAACTTTTTTTCTTGGAATTTTCACCTTTAAAGTTGATTTTGCCATTTTTTTTTTTGGCTTTTCAAACGTTTTATTGGAATTTCCAACTATTAAGTTGGCTTTACCAGTTTTTGTCTTGGAATTTCAAACTTTAAAGTTAACTTTTCCAACTTTATTCTTGGAGTTTCAAACTTTGTACGCGTTAAATCTTAAGCATTCATATAAAAAATACAATATGTATCTTTATGCATTGCAGAGAGAAATAATGGAGCATTCAGCTTATGTTTGCAGAGATAATTATTTGTCAATGGAGTATTTTTGAAGAATAAAGATGCCACAGTTTAGTGTCTACAAGCCTAAATAACCTTTCATGACTTGTAAAATAATAATAAAAATAAAATAATTAACGGCCCCATTAATGTATGAAGTTATCTACCCAAGAAAGCGTCAATTTGTTGTTTCATAATACTTATGTTTGTCAGTACTTGGTAAATCTATTTTCATGTTAGTGTTTGTGGACGTGTGGTAAGTAAAGTGTACCATGCTTCTTATATTTGTCGACAAGTAGTGAATTTGTCCTGTCATTTTACTCTCATTTGTCGACATGTTATAAATATATTGTTTCTTTACCTATATTTGTCGACCGTTTTTGTATTGTTGTCTTAATTCCCACCAAGAATCTTTCACTTATATGGAGATGTCACCAGCTTTAGGTGAAGTGCTACAAATTTTAACCTTTGTTACCTCGGTTTTAAGTCTCACTCGAAAGACCCGTGCCGAGATCTTACAGAAAGAAAAATCACTAGCATGTTTAAGTATTTGGTATAACCCGGCCCGGAATCGAACCTGGGGCGTTCCACTTGCGAGTCGAACGTTCTACCACTAGACAAACGTAGGCTGTCTATATTTGTCAAAATGTGGTAAAATAATATATCATTTTACTTATATTTATCATGTTTGTCGACATTGTCGAAACAGTGTAAAATATTGTATCAGATTACTTATATTTGTTGTCTTTGACAAATTCAGATTGTCATGTTGCTTATACCTGTAGACTGGTGGTAAATTTGTTGTGTTATATAACTTATATTTGTCTACATTTGGTAAACCTGTTATGTTGTGTTACTTAAAGATGTCTACATTGACGACGTTTTATCAATTAATAATGACAATTTTCATACATATGTCAATGCGATATATCCCAGCGAACAAGAAATTAAAGATACAACACTATAAAGCACACACGCTTCATACTTAAGCATTTTACTTAATATAGACACAGACGGGAAATTGGCAACTAAGCTATACGACAAATGCGACGATTTCGGCTTTCCCATCTTAAATTTTCCATATTTAAGTAGTAATATCCCTGATTCACCTGCACATGGAGTTTATATTTCACAAATGATTCGATATGCCAGGGCGTGTACAACATATGAAGATTTCATATACAGAGGTAAACTACTCGGTGACAAATTATTGACACAGGGATATCGAAAACCGAGTTAAATGTCAACGTTCTGCAAATTATATGGTCGGTATAATAGTCTTGTTTGCGATTACTCTGTTTCACTAATCGAATGTTGAGTTGCCTTTTCGTTGGCGGTTGTTCAGACGTCTGTACCAATTGTGACCAGGATTCACGCCTCACGTGTTTCATTGGACTTGACTGTGGACTAACGGCGGGAGTGGCCGGTCGACAGGGAATGCTTACACCTGATCCCACCTCTTGGTTTCCAGAGGTCTGTGTTTGTCCAGTTTTACCGGATTTGTATCTATGTCTTGAAAATTCCATTAATTTATACTTTGGTATCTGAGATTTTTTATATGGGGTAAACCAGTTATGTCGTGTTACTTAGAGATGTAAACATGTTTAAATATAGTAAACCTGCTATGTCGTGTTAATTAGAGATGTCGACATGTGGTAAAAATTGTTGGTAGATTTTGTCGAAATATGGGGTAAACCTGTAATGTCAGTCTTTACAATGTAGCATAACGGAGCATTCCTTTTCTTGCATACGGAGCAATTTGCCAATTTGTGGACATTTACCTTTTATTTCATTTTAAATATCATGTAGAAGCAATATTAAAACATCAATCAGTTGAAATGAATAGTTTACTTATTTTATTTGTATAGCATAAATTAATACAAAACACAAAATAAAACGGACTATCATAATACTGATGATAATATGTATCATGTACTCCCTACTAATTATGGCGATTTTGCATATGTGATACTATAGATATTTGGCATCCATATCAATAGAGAGTGTGTTGTGAATTTTAAATCAATATTAGGGGTGCGGTTACTATAATCCATATCGCCCGCATCTGAACGAGGCTTTCCTTATATCACCCGTTTAATCTTGTTTTGTGTAAGCGGAATAAATCATTACACATTATTCTAGGATAACATTCTCCTGAAATAACATATTTCCATTTCCATCAGTACTGAGAAGAAGGAATTACATGGGATGAATTATAATGAATGATTAATAATGATATTCCATATGAGTTGCATTGATAAGCAAAATGTAAATTGTTCACTTTTTTGTATATTTTGCAACAATTTCTGTATTCCGTCCATCTATAGTCTTCTCATAATTTCTCCTGCAATATTATAAAACATATATCCTAGACAACGGCACTATCATTGTGGTTTTACGGAGGAGTCACCCACT
This sequence comes from Atrina japonica, assembly GCA_030159075.1. Taxonomy (NCBI): domain Eukaryota; kingdom Metazoa; phylum Mollusca; class Bivalvia; order Pterioida; family Pinnidae; genus Atrina; species Atrina japonica. Next base: position 247,242 of record BROG01000696.1, on the reverse strand, counting down.
GTTATACAAAATTGAATTTTAATGAAGGAATATATATCGTTATATATGAATCAACGATCATTGTCGGTCAAATTAACCTATAGGTAACCAAGGTAAAGTGGCACATCAGAGTTTTGTCAAAACCAAAATCAATACGGTCTATTTCCAAAATCTGTTGCACAGATAAAACGTATTGCCATGCACGGTTTCCATGTATTACTACAGCTAGAATATTTTTGTATAGTCAAGAAGCCTGTCACCCCTGTTTTGATTTAATTTAGACTCGTTGTGTTTGTAAACATGTGCCGATTTACCGTGATAGACCTATACAATACAGGTCGTAAAACTGGAAGTAGAGAAAAAGTAGTTTATCGATTGTAACATTTCCCAAATATTGACTGTTAACACCAAATAAATTCGAAAATTTTCTAAAGCTAAGATAGTCATTTCTTAACAGTGGTTACTCTTAGACGGATTTCGGCTTTACTTTTAGATATATTATTTGGCCTTGTATGATACCACTTTATCTTTAGAAAAAAAACCAATTTTCAAATTGGAGCTCAACTGATGTAGTCTAATTGACAGAAACGATATCGTCTTGAGCATTATAACTTTGGTATTAGTTTCATAATATTTATTACAATGATCCAGTAAATGAAGTCAATCTTACTTTCCAAAGTTTTTCCCATCTTCAATTGTTTCCGGTAGGTCCTTGTTCAATGTCTCAGGTAGCCACAAAGCAAGAATTCCGGCCAAAATTGATGCCGCACCAAATATGACCAAAGGTATGGCTTGACCAATGCTGCCTCCAACTAATTCTGTCTAATATACAAACATCTACATCACATTTAACAACTATAACAGCTATTGTACGTTTTCTTGTTTTTCCAGAGTAAAAAATTAAAAACCGATAAGATAAAAGATGATGAAATACATTAAATCATCAATCAGTGCAGTAATAACAAAATAAAAAAGCCAAGTTATTTTTTTTTAAATTCCAATACTTCTATATATGAACATAATTTTTCATTGTAATTAAGTAATCAGTAGTTGTAGAAATATTGTTACATATATAAATTGTAACATGTCCTATCATGATATAAAAGTGTTACAAAATCAGTATATATTTGCGATCAAATGCACCTCAATTAGTGACCGCATTTGTTATTGAAAGTTATAATTGTTTCAACAATGTTTTTGTTTTCTTATTACATCTCACATGAAAGGTGTTTTAAAATACTTCATTGGTCTGTTGACGACAATGCGATTCATGATAGGACGTAAAGGAATTATGCATTCAGTAGAACTTCGGTAAGTCACATTTCTCGATGTATCGAACTATCTACGAAAATTGGAATAATATTGTTATTTAACACTATGTATAAACGATGACCCAATTCTAATGGATAAAATATCGCAACGTTTCAGAATAAAGTCTGGGCCCGTTTCTATAAAGACATCAAACATCTCTAAAATAATTCGAAGTCAAATGTTACATATGTACGAAAATCGACATCGGTAATTACTTACCTTCTCATTAAAATTGAAACAGGCTATAATCATTTGCACTATCATGCAATAAAATAAGTATCATTTTGGATAAAATTATAAACATCAACAACTACAATGAAACACAACAAATTGAAAAGTCATTCTTAAATCGACAAAAATATGTTGCCTCGGCTAAAAAGGTTCTATCTTCTTGGTGTTTTTCGTAAATATAAGAAACTGAGGTTTACCGTTCCAGATATGAAAGGTGAAAGCAAAGCTCCAACTCGTGAACAACAGGAACACGCACCCATTGCAACATTTCTGACAACTGTTGGGAATAGCTCAGCAGACAAAACATACACGGTAGCAAAGGCACCACTGGCAAATAATTTCCCGACCATTGCTAACATAGTTGTGACCCACTGTCCAGCTACATAAGTAAAATGTTATTAGGAGAGAAATAAGAGAGAGAAAGAGTGATATAGTGTATATAGCACAGAGGCCAAACCGAATTTCTATTGCAGGAAATATATAAGTATTCGAAGCCTATGCGTATATTCATAAAATCATGAACAAGAATACCATTAATGCTTATGTTATCTTTGTAATTTAAATATTTATAGATCACACTATTGTAAAAAATAAATAAAAAATAAAAAACATAATAATAAAAATAAAAAACCAAGGTAAATATTGTACCGAGGCAATCACGCCCACCGACCAGCATGGGTAATTTGGAATAACTGGATAATGCATTATCTAAATTTAGTGGACAACAATGTAAAGCTTATGGTATCTTTCAAATTGAAAACATTTTAAATATATCTTACACTCTTGTATATAAGCGACGGTAAATATTGTACTGAGGCATGCAATTCCACCGACCAGCATGAATGCACAATGCACTCTCTTTCGTCCAAATTTGTCAACCAGCAAAATTGGCAACAAATCTCCTGGAAACTCAACAAGGACTGATATAGTAAAATTGAGGAAAAAGTCGCCAGAGAGGTTGTCCGTGTTCAAAGCGAGGCCGTAGAAGGTTGAGGTTGCCACAATCCTATACAAAATGATACAAAGATTGATGTTTAGTATAATTTATTATACAATTACTAAAGAACGAAGATAATATCATTTTTGAATATTTTCTCCCTTTTTACTACCTAGATTGATACACAATAAGAAAATAGAGATATACACAGGCATAAACATTCTTAAAATCCTATATATACTTTGTGTAAATTGCTTTAAAATTCTAGGTTTGGCACTTTTTCAATTGCAATTGAATAACTCAACCTTACTAATTGTATATGAATACCATACGATACCTGACCTCAATTTCACAATATATATATATATAAGAATTTAAGAATGATTATGCCTGTGAAAAGCTCTGTTCTGTTATTATGTATGAAAAAGCAAAAGTAGAAAAAATTGAAATATTTTTTTTGTGGTAAACACAGCTAATGCCCCTTTATACAGAAGAGTATGATAGTTGTCAACTTCATCTTATATCAGTGTCATGTACAAAGTGGAAACGTGAAACTTCCTGAAAAAGTACACTTTTCGTTCATGGCGGTAATATTAAGATATTTACAAATATGAAACACATTGAAAGACAGAACGTCGAACTGAAACCAACGGAAAATTATTTCAGGGAAATATACTAGTATAAGAATCGTAATACAATATATTGAGACAAACATAAATGTATGATTTTTAGAAATAATCCAGAAATGTAAAGTACTCACCAGTTGAAAAATATGATAACTGTTCGTATAAATAAAACTCTGGACGTAAAAAGTAGCCAAAGTTTTCCAGTCTCCGTCCGGTCGTTATGTGAAACGTCGATCACAAGATTTTCGGGCATCGATGTTCCGTTTACTTTCGCTGCATGCTTAAAAAGTTCTTTCATTTCTGCAATTCTTCCTTTGTTGAGCAACCATCGTGGTGATTCTGGTATAACCCTGTATAATGTTGATATCGTTATGGTTTATATATCTGGATATGGATGTGCCGATTTATATAGATATATATATATATATATATATATATATATCTAGATGTACCGACATAAACATATTTTTGAAATTATAAACACAGCACATTGCGAACAAAACTCTAATACTCATATCGAAAGAGCTACAGAAGAACATACACAATAGTCGTTACAATAAAGCCCTAATTACAACTTAGTCTATGATGTCAAAGAAGGATTATATTATTCCACTTGCTTAAAATGCATTCTTATTAATTGAATAATAAACGCTTATTCCTCGATGCTATCCTGTCCTGTCCGTTGTGAAAAGTAACCTTACAAATTACGCTTAGTTACACCTTTAATACCTATATAAAATACTTATACAATCGTATCTTAGTGTATGATAAACATGGTTTAATATGTAACACACCAAAACATGAGAAACATAATTCCTATTGGTATCGCCATGGCAATTTCTGTGTAACTCCATTTCCGGATCAAATAAGCTACAAGTGTCATGTAAAGCTCCCCAAATGACGATACGAGTGAGATGATCAAACCAGCTGCTGTTCGTTTAGATGGACCCACCCATTCCATGCCTAAGGATGATGAATATTTGTTTATTGGCATGCCATGTACATATACACATAATATACATCAACTTAAAAATCGCGATGCATTATTAAGATCATTGATGTCAAAATAATCCAAATTTGAATACATCCATTATTTTTTAAAAATTGGTCGAAGATATATTGTAACCCTTTATGGAGAATGAAATATAAATAATAATACGATAATTTAAACAGTTTCGTAGTTGTCATTTTAATTATCAATTATCAATTTTATAAGGGATATAAAACGTCTCAGATACCAAAGTGTAAATCACCAGGATGTCCAACATACAGACACAAATCTGGCAAAAATGGACTAACATGGACCTCTGGAAACCAAATGGTGGGATCAGGTGCCATGGAGGAGTAAGCATCCCCTATCAACAGGTCACATCCACCGTGAGTCCACAATCAAGTCCAAATGAAATACGTGAGGAACGAATCCTCGTCACAATTGGTACAGACGTCTCAACAACCGCCAACGAAAAGGCAACTAAACATTTCACCTAGTGAAACAGACTATTATACCGACAGTAAAAGTTGCGGAACGTTCGATATCCTGTAAATGAAATGTTCATATATTGAACACGCCCTGGTATATCTAAACATTTGTGAAATATAAACTCCATATGCGGGTGACTGTGTGATATTACTTCTTAAATGTGGAAAATTTACGATGGAAAAGCTGAAATCGTCGCGTTTGTCGTATAGCTTAGTTGTCAATTGAGGAATACATGGTTGTTGTCTTTATTACTGATTATGGCCCCATAACACGTTCCTGTTTTACTATTGATGTCGCCATTGAGCAGAAGTCGGTCTATCGCCATGTCACCTGCAATCGTATTTTTTTCTCACAAATGATTCGATATGCCAGTGCGTATTCAACATATGAACATTTCATAAACAGAGGTAAACTACTCACTGACAAATTATTGACACAGGATTTACAAAAATCGCGTTTGATGTCAACGTTCCACAAATTTTACGTTCCTTGTTTGCGATTACTCTGTTGCACTAATTTAAATGTTGAGTTACCTGTTCGATAGCGAATGTTGAGTCACCTGTACCAATTGTGACGAGAATGTTTTCCTCGTGTAATTCATTTGAATTTGACTGTGAATTCACGACGGGTGTGACCGGTCAACACGGCAAGTTTACATCCTCATAACGTCTAATCCTACCACTGGATATTCAGAGGTCCGTGTTTGTCCAAGATTCAATAAATTTGTATTTTGTATCCTGAACATCCAAAATATACTTATACTTTGGTATCTGGTATTTTTTTATTGATATATAATAACTAATCAAAATTTGCCCAGTCATAAAAAGTATATATTTTGTGAATATTGCTTGAAAAAACCCAGGTTTGCCAATTTTGTAATTGCAAATGATTAATTCAACCTTACTATTTGTATATGCAAACCTCTCTGGATGTACCGAAGAAGAAACAAGGTAAAAACGACACTTACCTATCACATACGCTGTCATAAACATTCCAACGTTGAAAAACCCGATAAAAAAGCTAATTATTACATACACGACATAATTTGGAGCCCAGGACAACGCAAGTGATGTACAAAATAATAAAAACGTTGATAGAAGTAATGTCCGTCTGCGACCAATACTACAATGAAATAAAGCATATCTTTATCAAATCTAGGCTATTTGTTTGCAAAACGGAAACAGCGATTTTGTTTGAAAAACAACAGACTTACATGTCAGACAGCACGCCCAATAACAATGATCCAATCAGGACACCCAGAAAGTATATCGTCTCCGCGGTTGAGATTTTATAAGTGTCACTGCAAACCAAATTAATCTGAAAAAAACAATATGAATTATATATATAAACATTCCAATGATCCATTTACTGAACAAAATTTAGTTTTGGTCTTACATTGGGGAGTTTGAATGATTAAAACATATTTCTTCACCTACCTTTTTTAGGATTAAAGTGACTTTCAATTTGCAATTTGGTATCTGAAATTTTATATATCTAAACCATATGTGTTCAATTTTTTTTTCAATTAAACCAGGGCCCGAGAACATAAACAAGGAAAATTCTGAGACAAATTTTATTCTCAAAAGTTAAGAATTTACTCATCTTAGTAAAAAGTGAAAACTATCGGACCATAAAACGACTTCAGAATTTTCTCAACTGAGGTAAGATTTTCAAGGGAAAGTGTACATCTCGTCCAGGACATATGTCCCAATTTATGTTCCGATTCTCTTAACTTCGATGTTTGAACATTATTCTTACCATAATCCATGATAAATTATCTAATAACCAACCAAGAGGAATAAAACGCGTTAAAAATCAAGTAAGCAGCACGTTTTGTGGCATAAAAAGGGGGAATAGATAAATATACCTTTTTAAAAACATTAAAAACGTCTTGTAAAATGCCAATACATGACCGAAGTCAGTAATTTATACATATAATATGTATTATGTATATAATAAACGATATTCAAGATACAAGTTAGATAAGTTCACTCAGGGCCGGTGTGACCGGTCGACAGGGGATGCTTACTCATCCATGGCTGATCCCACCTCTTGATTTCCAGAGGTCCGTGTTTGTCCATTTTTACCAGATTTGCATCTATATCCTGGTCATCCTAAAGATTTATACTTAGGTATATTTTTGATGTTTTATATTCATTAGATAAGATAAATGACTCGGAACATACACTGGGGCATATATACCCAACTGAATTTACACCGTTCCTACTGTTAATGTACATAAACCTAACGAAAGTCAAAGGATTAGCCATGTCCAGAAATCTCTAGGGCGACAATGACAATGGCATTTTGTATCCAGAGGCGAACACAGGGGCAGCCATTTTCGCTGTTAAGAATGACTTAAGTCAGCTACATGTCGTACTTAAGTAATTTATCACTTGAGATAGAAATTTGTCTAAGAATTTCTTTATGGTCCAGAACTTTACCCAAATTGAGAACAGTCTCAAGATTTGAGTAAAATATTTAAGTTGAGTAAAACATTTGTCTGAGAATAGTTTTATGGCCATGGATCCTGTTTTCTAAGTTGACCTTAGTTCTTTTCCAGTAAGTTAACACAAAGTTCGAAAAAACTAGGTTTTACTGTAATGTACTCATTTAAGTGATTTTGGCGTCACAATTTGAAATAATTGTGGAAAACTAGGTTTTACTGGGAAACACTTGACTGTGCCAAAATAACATTTAATTTAACAATTACTTTGACGTGCTTGCTCTGTTAAACTAATTTTTTCTCGAGAAAAACAAGGGTAAATTCATAGATTTTTTTACAGTTAAACCTAGTTTTTCAATTATTATTCTAGTTGTTACAGTTACCCAGCTAATGTGGGTTACTGAGAAAAACATACTTAAACCAGAGATACCGTGAAATCAAGTTAAAACAGAATAATGAGTTTAACCTAGTTTCAGACTTAATTTTTCTAGGTTAAATCCAGATTTTCTCCAGTTAATACGAGTTATGTGAAAAACTAAGTTTAACCGAGAAAAAAAGATTACTAGTCCTACCTGTGATACTACTGTCGTAGTCAACAACTCTGTACTATAAACCCATTCAGAACAACGTTGTTTACTGGCGTTGATAGGAACACTGTTGTTATCAAAAACAACATTTGAAATGTTGTAAGAATACAATTGACATTCATCGTAACTTTTCGTATCGTCTGTAGATTCCGGAATATAGTTACTAATTAGTGTTCTGTGTTGATCACTTTGGATTTCATATGTATCATTTGTAAGTCCAGGGACCTTACATCTGTGGAAAAGAAAGTTAATAAAGTCCAAATGGTAAATGATTTGTCACAATTTTCTTCTCATATCACAATCATGATACGAGTTTTGAATTTAAAATTTGCAAGCCTTTTGTACATCAATGCGATATAAATGGAAATTGGTGACAGATTATTGTTATCGTATGATTAAAATATACAATTTTAACGGCATTTTCTGAAGCTTTGGGATGACATTTCATATTCTTATTTCTGTCTAGTTAACTAAATTGTTGATCATATTTTAATACATATATTTAGGTCTACATTTGAAACAAGAGCACACTGTATCAGATATTAAATTTAACTGAATTCCCGACTTGAATACAACAAAATGATAGTTATTACACCAAATCTAACTGCGCAACATGTTTATTCGGTTGCCCCCATTCAAGGTTCAATTTCAAGATAAATACCTTGGTATCTGTGATTTATATATATGTATTTCCAATGTTCGATGCATTTGTAATTCTAATGAAAGTCCCTACCTATGATCTTGAATTTTCATGTAGAAAACCGACGATACCATAAATGGATATGAAAATATCCATGTTAACACCAGTAGTGCATACGTCCTTTTCTGATAATATCCAAATTCTCCAATATGTGTAAGTATATCATCAATCTTCATTTTGAGTTCTCCTTTTCATATATTACCCCATCTAAAATGTATTTACCATGGATAGGAGATCTATATCGTTGAAATATACAAGTTACCACAGATAATGATAGTTATTTTAGATTGAGGGCAAAAGTGCAGTCGCCTTGTTGATAAAATAGTATGTACATTTTAGGATTCAATAATTTTATCTTTACACGGAGTAGAAACTAGCACAACGACTGATCCTCATACTATAGCCTTTTTGTCTGGTTTCTAACATTGTATCATGTATCATTGTATCCACCATTTGTGTCCGTCTGAACGGTATAATAATGGAACTCCCGTTGCGTTATTCAGAATGCAAATATTATAAACATAATACCAAAGTAAAAATGCTCAAGACGATCGTTTCTGTCAATTAGACTTCATCAGTTGAGCTCCATTTTTAAACAGATTTTCTAAAGAGAAAGTGGTATCAGAGAAAGCCAAATAATAAATTTAAACGTATAGCCAAAATCCGTCAAAGAGTAACCATTGTAAAAAGATGGCTATCTTAACTTTAGAAATATTTACTGTTTGCACTGACACTATATAACCATTATAAAACAATTTATGTCCATCATCTCCTAACAGTCAACGGCTGTTCCAGGAATTACGCGCACAAAATCAGGTGCGCATTCCTAATGAATTTAAATTTAAAAAGAAATGAAAAGTCGCAAAACGAAAGAAATAAGTATATATAAGCATTGAAATGCTGTCAGTTTGCATTCATCATAGAATTAACCTTTGTCCATGAATGCCAACTGACAGCAGTTCAATGCTTAAATATCCCTACGAATTTTCGTGTACATCAGTTATCATATAAGATAAACTCCTACTGAGTATTACAGACAAAAGAAACTGACAAAATCAAAAAACTGATGGGATCTAACCATTGCAGGTTTATTTAACTAAGAGATATCAAAGAAATATGAATTAGCCAAATGGTATTATAAGAATTCATCGTTTTCATTTCTAAACATCATTGTTTTAATTTCTCAACTTATACGTTATGCCAGGGCATACTCCTCCTGAACGGTTTATTCTGAGAGCCAAACGACTCGCCAATAAACTACGAACACAAGGATACGTTGTTGAACGTTCTTGAAATTGTGAATTAGGAAGTTTTATGGTCGATAGGGGATCCTGTTAAATGTTATGAAGTCTCCCTAACAGGAATGTTAGATAGTATTCTGGAGCACGACCATATAAAACATCTCAGATACCAAAGTATAAAGCTTTAGGATGTCCAGGACACATACAAATCCGGCAAAAATGGACAAGCATGGACCTCTGGAAACCAAGAGGTGGGATCAGGTGCCATGGAGGAGTAAGCATCCCCTGTCTACCAATTCCTTTCGCCAATCGAATCTGGAGCGGATTACATTTTCACTAACTCCCTGACCTTTTCACTGAACTCGAGAGGTTTCCATGTATCATTTGCAGCTGGTGTGGTATGCTAACAGGGTACACTGACTCCTTCCGGACAACTGGTCACATTTGTTCGTCGTGATGAGACCGTTTAATATCTAGTTTGCCGTATATTAATGAACATTGAGTTAAGGATATTCATTGGTATTTCTTCATTATACTTGACTATTGAGTGTGAGGAGACCGACATGTGTATGCATAAATGTGAATGTATAAAAGCAGTATATTTCCAAACATACTTCTGACCCTGGTGTTTTCCCATGCTAAATATATATATTGAAATTTTATCTGAGGCCATCGAGATTCACAATCCATACATGACAGACGTAGAAGGTCAACGGTGCAGCGTGTTTATGTCGGAGAACATTCATGCCGACGTATATTTTTAACTTTTAGATATGTCACCATGTATATGCGATATGTTACTTTTATACAGGTTAAATCTAAATGATAATTGTCGATATCATTGTAGTAAATTTACTGTCATGTAACATATTTGTCAAAATGTATGTATTATGTCATGTAGTAAATTTATTGTGATATGTCATACAACTTATATTTGTCGACACGTGAGGGAATAGTGTATCATTTTACTTAAATTTTATGACGTGCTAATTTCACACACATACATACATACACATACATATACATACATACATACATACATACATACATACATACATACATACATACATACATACATACATACATACATACATACATACATACATACATACATACATACATACATACATACATACATACATACATATATATATATATATATATATATATATATATATATATATATATACTTATATGTGTCGACATCTGGTAACTTATTGTACCACATTGCTATTATTTGTCGACATTTGGTAAATCGTTTTCCTCTACAAAACTGTAATTTTGGTATCATGTTTACAATATGCATAATGCTAGATATAAAAATAAAACCATCATTTTTATGCGTTTTAGGTAAATTATTGATATAGTGTAACCGCTGTACAGTTTTTTTTCTCGCTGTATATTATCATACAACTCTAATTTTGGTGACCTATATGAACGAGCTGCGGTACATATGAACTCTCTCTAAAATGCACACACCCCTTTATCAGATGATACTTGTGTACTTAAGATAAAACGCTATACCTGTAGTACCTGTTTTGTTGTGTGTATTTTGATGATATCTAACAAATGGCCACGTGAATTAACCATGAAGATTGACGATTCACTTAAACAAATTGGAGAATTTGGATATAATCAGAAAAAAAAACTTACGCATTACTGGGGTTGATATGGGTATTTCCATATTCATTTTTTATTGCTTCGGTTTTTTATATGAAAATTCAAGACCATAGGTAAGATCAACTTAACCCAAGATTTCAGTCTTTCCTGAAATTATAAATACATCAACATAAAACCAACCGAAATATAATCAAACATGAGAATTCTAGCTTACCATTAATGCTTTCCATTAATGCTTTCCATTGTTATAGACGTAACGGCAACTGCATAGCTAGAGCTCTAGTGTTCACTTAGATATATTTGTATATATTCTATCGAACATGGAGCAAAGTTTCTATATATACAGTTGCTGACGCTGGCTTCTGTAACAGAACATTTGATTCGGTAACGAGATGACCATAGTTCGAAGATTATTTGGTTCAAGCATAATATTTGGGAAACATACAGTGACGACTCTACAAAAAAAACTGAAGGCATTTAATGGAATCCGTCCTGCATTTTGAGACAGACTATGATCACTGGAACCTTTACTTTACTGGCATACATCCTTAGTACTTGTCAGAAACTGTTTTGATACACTTATTAAATATTAAACAACAACTGAATAAACAGCTGGGGATGAACACATACATATTTGTGAATCAATAAACGTTGAGTTATTCCGTACAACCCAATTATAATTTACAAATTTCATATTCATATTAAAATCTGCATACATTTATAACTGTTAAATATAATAAATTATTATTATTATTATTTGTTGACTTTCTGATCTATCCTTTCCACAGATGTAGAATTCATGGATTTACAAGTAAGAATAAAGAAGTACCAATCAGTAATCGAAACCCAAGTCCATTAGAACACGACGAATAAGATATGCAAATAACTTCAACATGAAGAATGATTGTGAATCCCAAGCGGGATATGATCAGGTGTAAGGAATAGGTCAGCGTCCTCTTCTGGCATGCCACGCCCGTTGCAAATGTTCATGGAAACCTTTCAAGTTCGATGAACGGTCCAATCCTGTGAAATGGTCAAGTTTGGTGAAAAGCACGATTGGCGAAAGGGAGTCACTGTCTGTGGTCTTGCTCCAGAATACTATCAAATATCACTGAGAGGGGACTTCATAATGTTAAACAAGATCCCCGTCTCGACCATAAAACTTCTTAAACGACGATTTCAAGCTTTCAACAACGTAACATTGTGTGTTCAGTTTATTGGGGAGTCGATTCGCTCTCAAAATAAAACATTTATTAGAAGAGCATACCCTGGCATAACGTTGTGAAATGAGAACGCCATAGGCAGGAGAAGATGGAATATTACTACTTAGCAATGCAAAGTTCGTGATATGGAAATTGAAATCGTCGCTTTTGTCATAAAGGGAGGTGTGGTGTTGACCGTTCTTTCCAATCGACAAGCGTAAATCTAGGTAAGAAGCAGACGTGTTACTCTCTGTCGTCCCACTGATCTCTAGCTCAACAGGATGCATCTGGCCGAGGTAATTCTGAAATTCTGAACGGTATATGGACAGAACTTCGTCGATATACTTGTAAGTAAAATTGAACCGATATGCTAACTGTTTGTTTCCTTTGGAGAGCAGAAAATGTATTAATTCATATAAATACAAAGAGATGTCAGCCAAGAGAGGTGCACAATCGGTACCCATTGGAATGCCAACAATTTGATGAAAAAGCACGAAAATCTTGTTTACCAGAAACTCCTGCATCTTGATAATATCTTCTTCAGTGTACTTGTCACTGGAATCAGAGTGTTCACAAAATAAAGTTCCTCATGACCTAACACTAAATATTTATATCTACGATTTCCATTTTTGTATACAAAGTAATTTTGTATAATAAATGTTAATCTGTATTTGAGTAATTGATGAGGAATTGTTGTGTAAAGGGTCGAAAAATCAAAAGACTTAATGCTTGTAATATGTTTGAAATTTGGAGACTTTAAATGTTCCAGCAATTCTTTTGAATTATTAGTTATCCACATCTGATTGACTCAGCTTCTTGATTAGGCCGTTGTACAGTACTTCTGAAACCTTGTTTTAAATATGTAAGAAGTTTAAATGATACATACGAAATTCAGACTATCATCACAGAACAGTGATAAGTAACTATATTCCGGAATCTACAGACGATACGAAAAGTTACCATGAATGTCATTTGTATTCTTACAACATATCAAATGTTGTTTTTGATAACAACAGTGTTCCTAACGTCAGTAAACAAGGTAAATAAGTACAAAATAAATCAGTAATAGTATATATATATATATATATATATATATATATATATATATATATATATATATATATATATATATATATATATATATATACATTGATTTCTGTTTCAGGTCTTACAATGCGTTTATTTTAAGGTAAATATGATATAGAGTCATTCAGACTTTTCCTGCTTTGTAAAAAGTAAACAGCAGTAAGTTATATAGAAAATCTCAGATACCAAGTATAAATGTTTAGGATATCCAGGATATAGATACAAATCTGGTAAAAATAGACAAACACGGGCCTCTGGAAAAATCACAAAACAAATCTGTGAACGAAGGTGTGACAGAAAATGTGGTTCCTTTTCACTATTGCAATCTGATATAGTAGAGATAAAAATTAAAATTTGAAGAGAAAACATATACATTAGCTTCTAAATATACGTACGCACGCGCATTATTATGCTTGGATTAGACCTGTATGGAATATGTTTATAATAGATAATGATGCATATATTTTTCAGTTGCAAAGGATTCCATCCTCTTTTATCGATCATAGCAATATCTAATATAATTTGAAATAAACTTGAACCTAGAGTAATACAATGGATGTGACATGCGAATATATGGTTTTATATGTCAGCGATGTCCGGAAGGATGATGTACACATACTGTTGATTCCAAATATAATATTTTCATTTACATACCATGCTTTCAATTCATGATAAAATGCAATTACTTAGAAATACAAGAGTAACACAATATATACATATTGTTACAGGGGTTGTATGGGTCACATGAAGCATTTTGTGTGGCATCGTGTGTAAGTGTAACGTTATTCACACGTTAAAGTTGCAGATTTTGGGACATATGTTATGAACGATGTCTTCGAGCAGTCAATTTTTAGTCGATGTCCATTGCTTTAATTTGTCCAAAATAAGAAATGTCTTTAATTTATAGGTATATAATGGGTCGGCCCATCCAAATAAACAGCAACAGGGTTAATCATATCATTGTTATCGTCATCCGCTCAACTTTATATGACACTTCTTGTTTATTTTATCCGGAAGTGGAATTACACAGCAAGTGCCATTTAAATAACTATATGAATTATGTTTTCATGTTTTGGTACGTTTTATACGTAATACATTTATCAAACATTTATATTATAAGAGGTTTAAGTAAAATGTAATATTAAAAAACTTAAAAATCAAATTAAGAAATTATACCTAGTTTTTCTCATGTTAAATTTATCTCAAATGTCTATTTTACTGAGGAAAAACTGGTATTGTTGGTTAAAGAATAGGTTTACTGGACAAATCAATTTATGTTTAACTGAGAAAACTAACTTAAAAGTATGATATTCCTTGCTGGAAATGGTTGTTGAATCGTTATTGGTAATTGCGATCGGGGTGACTCCTAATTTACGTTGGATTGTGTTCGGGTGACTGTGGGATATTACTACTTAATGTGGAAAATATACGATAAGAAAGCCGAATTCGTGAGAATTTCTTTTTTTTTTCGTTTTGTCTTTAAGATATGGAATATCTTACACTTGATTATACGTTGAAAACATTCCGTCGACATACGTATGCGCGTTATAAATAACATATATATGTTTTATATAATGGTAAAACATTATATTGCTTCTATCTAATATGTTTTACCTATTTATATATTTATAAGTAAAATCAAATACATATATCATAGGCATTCAACCAAGTGTTCGGGAGAAATTTAGAAAACTTTAAAAAATATACTTTCTGTTGCAAGTATAATGAATGAAGAAGTCAAATTCTTTGTTCTAAGGTTTCATCTTATTTATATGTAAGAACAAAAATAAGAAATTATCATCATAATTTAAAAAATGAAAGATGTTTGCACCTTAGACAGAATAAGTTAGGACAACATTGGCCATGTCATACCTCTGGTTATCATTAGGTCAGTCTTGTTCTTGGCTGGCATTCTAGCTTTGTGTTTACTAGAAACATTGGACAGGGGCCTGCCCGAAACAATTGACGATGGGAGAAATTTCGGTTAGAAAGGTTAATACTAAGATGATAAACGTCTCTCAATACGTCAGTTCAATTATGAGTATCAAACTGAAAAGTTACTAGATTTTGATGTATGGCTTCTCACGACATTATCATTTATGGAATTTAGACAACTGTACGTGATGATTTTTGCGCTAATGTATAAATTTAAAAATATATATCATAGATGACCGAAATACGGTACATAGGCAGATTAATGTGTATTTTATGTAGTAAAATTTCTATCGACTTATTAACAGATGAGTCATTTAATTTGTTTTCTATTTAAGATTGTATTCTAAGCTTATCCTGTAAAGCCAAATAGCCTTACAACAAAACATTAGTTTCTTTTTAATAATTTCCGCTCACAGAAATACCGGAGGTTAGATCGACAATATTTAAGTATTTATTTGATGTTTGTTTCTATTGTTCTGTGTTTTGTTTAATTTCATTTTTTTATTTCATCGATGTGTTCCTTTTGATTGTTGTGTTCTGATATCATTTGCGTATGGAATAGGTATATGGACTGGTATGAGTCTGTACTCGAACAAAAAATCTGTACAATTTACAAATATCTTAACATCGTTGGTTTGTCAAATGTTATGTCCGAAGATGAATCGATCACATGATTTTGTAATTGTTTAATATAATGGTTGTTTATGACTTATTATAATTACTGTATATAATAAAACTTTCCAGATAGTATATTAGTGGTGTTGTCAACTACCTGTATATGAATTGAAATCAACTAAATGTAATTATCTTGCAACATAGTTTTTAAAACAAATTGAACTCGTATATAATTGTATCTTACCGGCAAAGATATCTATGAGAGGCTTAGCAAACTCTGTGTGGAAATCACGTTTCAGAGTTAACGGCTTTGATACAATCTTTTATACGTTATATCAACTCTGAGGGTATAAACCGGATCACTTTGTGGTTAATGAAATGCACCACTAAGAGCACATCTAAAGTTCAAGGATGAACGAATGCTACCAAAAGTTATTTATATGGGACTTTTCATTAGCTTATTTCGAACTTCAAAAAAACCATACATCGCAGGATCTAGCAAATGTCTCACCAAATCTTTATCTCTACTCCTTCACAAAATACTGACAATAGTTGCCGAGAACCTTCGGCAATCGTGTACAGTTGCTAATTCCAGAAGATATCTGAATCAGATGTGGAATCTTGATGACATCATCTACGACTTTTTTTGTCTGAATGTGATACCCGGGAATTTAAATACCTAGAAATTGGTTATCATTATACGCTCATTCAGTAGAATGCCTACTCCTCCATGGCACCTGATCCCTACTTTGGATTTTCACAGGTCTTTGTTTGTCCATTTGTTCACCAGATTGGTATGTTTTCTCCTGAGCCGGCTTACAATTAATTCATTTATTATCTGTGATTTTCATATTAGTAAAACGTTAATAAACAAGATCTGTTCTATTTTCATATTTGATTTTATTGTGTTATACGTAATATACATAAGATCCTATATTTGACTAAAGGTACATTCAGCTGTAGCTCAACACAAGATAGTTGCCGAAATATTTTCTACTCAGACTATAAAACTGATAATTATTTTCCATTCATTAGTATATTCATTATGTATTTATTTAGTATATATTAATCTAAGAACGTTTGCATCAACTACAACATATAACGCTATTTGGTGACTGCTGCAGCTCAATTCCATACAATCTTTATCATAGCCCGTATATATAATGTTCCTAATGTAATCTTGAAAATATTAACACAATAAAGCAGAACTATTTATCGTATTGTATCCGTTATACTAGGATCTGCATCCGTAAAATACATATATGGCAATATTCATAATTTTGTAAGTTCTGTGTTCCATCCAACTACAGTCTTCTGGTATTGTTTCCTGCAATATTATAAGAGAAAAATATGTTTGAGACAGCGTCAATATCTTATCGAGATACTTTTTTATCCCGACGAACTTGTCCTACGTATATAATGCTCAGTCAAATGATTGGGTCAAAACATGTAAACGTATTTTAAGTTGTAGATTACTGTATACTCGAGAATTGTCACTCTTGGTTATTTTCGCTCTTTTACTACAGAAAACATTCATTACTTCTTGAATTCGCCATAGTTCACCTTAGTCACATGGATTGCATATATGTCCTTATTTACTTACTTAGCTTGCTTGAAAAACTTTATATTCGTCATTTAATTCAAGGAAGAAAATAGAAAAAAAAATTAATTTCCGGCTATATGGTATTTCAAAGTCATTTGTGAAATTATAAACCACAAAAGTGCCAACAGTATCGAAATATGAGTTGATATATGCAAATTGAATTTTGATCGGAGAATGATCGTTGGGGAATCTAGATATGGGATCAGGTATCACGAACGAGTCAGTTACTCACAATTAAATTCTGATAACAAACAGGGATATAACTTCTTTTACAACCGTTATGTACGAATCATTAATAAATATCGAATATGTTAACCTACAATTTACGTACACTAACATTGTAGCAAAAGCGGAAGTAGAGAAAATTCATTTTATAGATCCTTACATTTGCAAAATGTTGACATGTAACAAAAGCTTATCCCAGGTAAATTGACAGTTTACATGAGGTGAATCGAATCTTACTGTCCTAAGTTTTTCCCATCTTCAATTGTTTCCGGCAGTTCACTGTTTAATGTCTCTGGCAGCCACAAAGCAAGAATTCCGGCCAAGAGAGATGCTGAACCAAATATGATTAAAGGTATGGCTTGACCAATGCTGCCTCCAACCAGTTCTGTCTAATATACAAACATCTACATCAAAGTTAAAAACAACAATTATTATTTGGATTGTTGTACCACGTTAATAAATAAAAAGTTTATAACAAAAAACTAATTTATCAGGCAATATAATCATAATCAAAACTAAAATATAATGGTAATTTTTTAATTATTCAGAGACAAAATATATTTCATGTTCAATTCAAATCTTTTGTATTTAAAATAAAAGATATCAGTAGTGTTTGAAACATTGTAGATATCTTATGGCAATAACGTGTCGAATTAATACAAAACCAGTGAACTTGCAATAAATCGCATTTCGATTCATAATAATAATTGTAAAGGAAGATGAGAATTGTTTTGTGCAGTTACCTTTAGGCGGACCAAGGAATAAATTTTGGTTACTTTTTACCATATATTTATCACATTATATTAACTATTGTACCTAGCTGATGAAGTCTTATTGACAAAAACTAAAGCCATAGACATCTGAGCGTTTGTTCTGGCCTCATATGTTTGCAAAACTGTAATTTTGGTCTATTTATGTTTATAATCAACCACTAGGTCGTTGCCACTGCTGGTGGATCGTTTGAGTTCCTGAGGGTATAAATAAATCCAGTACTTGGTATTTCAGCATCAGCTGATTAAAAGAAGTAATATTTCGAATGGTTAGTACGCTTTAAATTCCTCAAAAGCTAATGTAGTCATCTTTTTACAGTGGTTACTCTATGACGGATTTCGAATACATTTAAGTTATCTCTGATCTTTGTATGATACTACTTTCTGTTTCGAAACTCTACATATGTATTTCAAATTAGAGCTCAACCGATGAAGTTGCATTAACAGAAACGATCGCCTTGAGCATTTGTTTAAATATCCTTTTGCAAAACAATATCTTTGTGATTGCAATCCAAATATAAAGTCGAATATTACATATCACTTTTAAGAGTAATTTTATAAACAAACCATCAGTTCTAATTGTTTTCATGGAGTCCGTCTCTCTCTCTCTCTCTCTCTCTCTCTCTCTCTCTCTCTCTCTCTCTCTCTCTCTCTCTCTCTCTCTCTCTCTCTCTCTCTCTCTCTCTCTCTCTCTCTCTCTGTGTTCTAACATGACTCTTCATGTCATATTGAATGTATTAAATGTGTATATCAATTTCATATGAAACGAGCTTTTGGCATTAACATACGAATTATTATACCAGTTTAATAAGTTTCAATATTGAATGAACATGAATGACGTATTACATACATTGATTTAGTTAATCAATTAAGAACATATATATATATATATATAGTTTTATTGTGTATATACACTAAACAAGCAGCAATTCAATTCAAAGTCAGAATAAAAAAACGGTTAGACGAGTACGGTAATTAGATTAAAATCAACATATCGCAGACTGTCAAAGCAATAGTCTTATTCCCGCAGATAATATATTTCTTATACGCCAAAAATAAAATCCAGTTCAATGCTTATGATTGAATTTCAGATATCAGATTTAAATCAAAGTACTTAAACTACAAGATATTCATTTTCATGTAATGATGGTTCAAATACTGGCAGCATCACTTGTGTGTAGGCTACAGTCCGACACCTATTCCATACATGTGAACCAGCAGGAGTCTTTGTATGCTAATTTGGCTTGAAATTTATAGTATGATTCCAGAACATAAAATTGGAAATTATTCGTATGGCCAGAGCGACTGGAGATGATCATTTGTATTAAGAGAGAGGAATTATATGAGTGGTTAGTGATGGGCGTGGCTTACGAACAACATTGTGTTTATGAAAAATAAACACTCAACTTTTCAGCTTCTGAAATTGCTTGAAATAGATAAAATTTAATTATCATAGTATATACAATTCAAATGGCATTTCGAAAAAACTATATAGATAAATGAATACATATAAAAAAGGACATGTTTCATCGACAAAAAAAAATTCCTCAGAAAAGAAGTCAATAATATCTTTGTAGTTTTTACGTGAAATGGTTGAAAACAAAATCAGATTTACCGTTCCAGATATGATAGGTGAAAGCAAAGCTCCAGCTATTGAACAACAGGAACAAGCACCCATTGCCACATTTCTGACAACTGTTGGGAATATCTCAGCAGACAAAATATACACGATAGCAAAGGCACCAGTGGCGAATAACTTCCCGACCATTGCTAACATAGTTGTAACCCACTGTCCAGCTGCATAAAAACATTGTAGATCATTGAAAGAGAGAGAGAGAGAGAGAGAGAGAGAGAGAGAGAGAGAGAGAGAGAGAGAGAGAGAGAGAGAGAGAGAGAGAGAGAGAGAGAGAGAGAGAGAGAGAGAGAGAGAGAGAGAGAGAGAGAGAGTACAGATTATAGGACGAAACAAATTTCTGAGCACGACATACATAATGAAGAATGCATTGACATCTGAGTTTTACTATATACATGTAGCTAAATTCCGTTTCAACAATTGTTTATCATTACGTTGGCTTTCACAACATATTTCGCAGTTGTATTTATCACTTAGAATATACATTTTACTAAATAATACAGCGTCTGAATCTAGTGCGTCTATATGTAAAGAAAGAAACAAATTTAAGTTATCTCATCATTAATGTTAATATTGATATTGTAATTGAAAACAGTCATATATTACACTCTTGTAAATAACGGACGGTAAATATTGTACTGAGGCATGCAGCCCCACCGATCAGCAGAAATACACAATACACTCTCTTTCGTCCGAATTTATCAACCATCAAAATTGGCAACAAATCTCCTGGAAACTCAACAAGGACTGATATAGAAAAATTGAGGAAAAAGTCTCCGGAAAGGTTGCTCGTGTTCAATGCGAGGCCGTAGAAAGTCATGGCGACAACAATCCTATACAAAATAATGTATACATGAATGTTGATGAATATTTCTTGCATTAGGTCATAGATAAAATAAAATTAATATAACTTGGCGGGATGGAGTCTCCTGAACCCTTTTATGGCTGGCGAGTTTAAATTTTAGATAATGAAATAAAATTCCACTGATAATAGTAATCGTTCTTACTTGTCATCGTACGTATGTTTTCCCGTCCATAAAAATGCATTTCCAGGGAAGCCTGTCATAACCGACAACTGAGCAGAATTAACCGTGTGATAATGGAAAGGTTGCTCCGCCCCGACAAGTTAATTGAATCGGACAATAGAACATTTAAAAAGATGTGTATCGCGTATTCAATAATCTCCTTTTATATCAGCAAGATGTATTTTCTTATATTGAACAATTGCACACTATATTTCGCTTACACAGTACAGTCACAGTATAAAGACTTTGAAAACATTTAAAAGACAGTGTGTCTAATTGTCAAATGGCAAATGAAAATTATTTCATGAAATTGAATATACTAGCATACGCATCCTATATAATCTATCTAGACGTATACGAATTATATCTAGACACATGCATGTACTATGATATGGTGAATAAAAAGTATCCAGAAATCAAATGTACTCACCAGTTTAAGAAAATAATAACTGTTCGTATAAATAAAACTCTGGACGTAAAAAGTAGCCAAAGTTTCCCAGTCTCCTTCCCGTCGTTATGTGAAGCGTCGATCTCCAGATTTTCGGGCATCGTTGTTCCGTTTACTTTCGCTGCATGCTTCAAAAGTTCTTTCATTTCTGCAATTCTTCCTTTGCTGAGCAACCATCTTGGTGATTCTGGTATAGCCCTGTGTGTAATTGATATCTTGATGATTCATTTAATATACATATAGACATACCAATGTATGCATATGTACAAAGTTTTAAAATTATAGACATAATACATTGCGAATTATAAATCCAATACTCATATCGATGTAGGTTCACAAGAACATTATCAATTGCCGTCATAATATAGCCCTTATTACAATTAAGTGTGTGAAGTCAAACAGGCTTGATATTTTCCCACTTATTTGTGGTCATTTTCATTAATTGAATAATAAAGCTATCTCTTCGATGCACATGTTCTGTCCATTTTCGTATTTAAACACATTCCACTTGTTTAAAAATTTTATCCACGCATTATATTGTCCGATTCGCATAAGATGACGGGGCGAAGTAACCTTTTGATTATCATTCAGATGGTTCTACTCACTTTCCGGTTATGACAAGCTGCACGGGAAAAATCGTTTTATTTTTCACTGGATACTCTCTAATGTATGGTGACAAACAGGAACGGTTACTCTAGTTAGTGTAATTTTAATGTTATGTTTTATTACCTAAAATTTAAACTCGTCCAGGTCAAGAAAGGGTTACACAGACTCCAATCCGCCAGGTGATATGGGTTTTACTATTGTAATACTATCATATCTTAGCGTATGATGAATATGATTTAATTTCAAACATACCAGAACATGAGAAACATAATTCCTAATGGTATCGCCAAGGCAATGTCTGTGTAATTCCATTTCCGAGTCAAGTAAGCTACAAGCGCCATGTAAAGTCCCCCGAATGACGATGTAAGTGAGATAATTAATCCAGCTGATTTTCTTTTAGATGGACCGACCCATTCCATGCCTAAGGAGAGAAATATTTATTTATTGTCTTGACTTATATAACTACGTTGACTTAATGGTTATTGCGATATCGAATAAATAATACAAATGATGACGATAATATAAAATGAATATGACTATTTAATACTGACGGCTGGTGGATCCCGGATCTCCGTAATTACACCAGTATGTTCCATACAGAGACCTGAAACTTGACTTTCTTAAACATGAAAATATACAAAATATATAGCACTGATATAATTCATTAAGTGTGTTAATTATAGTCCTTAATTGATAGGTAATCTTTTAAAAGTTATAGAACTTTTTACTGACTGACATGTCTCACCGGTCCAGACAATTGGAATTAGTCTGTGACAGGTGGCACTGAATGTATAGCCTAATTATCAAAGAAATAAAACTTGTACTGCAATTATCGGGATTAATAAAGATATGTTTAAAATAACATGTACAATTAATAACATTACTGAAATTACAGGAACTGGAGAATTCAAGTTAAATGTCCAAATTGTAAATTCTGAACTATTAGAACTAAAATGTCCAAATTGTAATTGGTCACACTTATACACTTATATCCTGAACCTTCTCCTGATATATATATATATATATATATATATATATATATAATATATATATATATATATATATATATATATATATATATATATATATATATATATATATATATACACTAAAATGACTAGCAACACGGTCTATAATGAAGTTTTCAGGACGATTTGTTCCTTCCACAGGACAAAAAGGTTATAATAACATGAATAACATACACACATACACACAGACACACACACACACACACACACACACATACACACACACACACACACGGAATACGAAGAAGATGCTATATGTCATGAGGAAGTCATTTTAGTGCTTTATATAATTCATTTCAAGACCTGTATCTATTTGCTTAGAATATATATATTACATAAACTGAAAAGTCGTGATGCATTCTTTGTGTCATTTTCATCAAAATTAAAAGTCATCCATTATCACAAAGTAATTGCAATCCTTTAAAGAAAATAAAAATAATAATACATATTTTTGACACAGTTTCGCAGTTGTTATTTTAATCATCAATTATCAATTATGTTAAGGATTAAGAAACACATGGTGGTCGTCTTTGTTACTGATTGTGACCGCTAAATATGCCGTCGCCAGTGAGCAGGAGTCGTTTATCGCCATCACACCTATAATCGTTGTTTTGTTTGATGGAATGATAATTGCACCGATTATGTTTTTGACTTTTCGGGATTTGGTTGATTATGGAATATTTTAACATGCCAATCATTTTAAAATGTATTTCACTTTTCAGTTTATTATAAAATCTTATATTTTTCAATGTGAATAAAATATTATCTTTGATAACGAATCAGTTGTTTTGTTATTGCAAGTATGTGTCCGTCAAAATATGCCAGATTCAACTGACCGATTTCTTCAAATTGCTGAAGTAGAATTATAGAATGACGCTTACCTATTACATAAGCTGTCATAGACATTCCAACGTCGGCAAAGCCCATGAAAAAGCTGATTACTACGTACACAACATAATTTGGAGCCCAGGATAAAGCAAACGAGAGACAGAATAAAAGAAACGTTGATAGTAATAATGTCCGTCTGCGACCAATACTACAATAAGATAAAACATATCTTTGATTTAGGTTATTTGGTATGGTTGCAACAACGAAACAAGAGGCCCATGGGCCATATCGCTCACCTGAACTGTGCTGGTATCTCAAATTTACAAATTATTTTAACATTCCTTGGGAGTGAAAGATACTTAAAAATGAACGAAAATGAAAAAGATGGGACAAATGTCAAAAACACATCAAAAATCAATTTTCCAATTTATTCCAAAAACAGGAAACTGAATCATGCATCCATAAACATCACTCAGATGCAATTAGTTTTTGAATCCATGCAGCAGTTCTGAAGAAGACTTTCAAAGAAGGGTATCCTGTAAGACATATTTTGTCCACCATGGATCCACCTCTGAGTCGATCCGGTCAAAAAACATAAACTTGTGAGGGGAACTTGGATACCGTACTTGCTTCCGTTATCTTTCAGCGGTTTTGAAGAACAAGTGTGTGAAAAAATGCCCCCTCCTTTTTATTTTTGCAGTTTTAAAAATTCATAAAAAAATTCAAAAAATTGAATTTCAAGACAACTCTTTCGGGGAAGCATTTCTCTACCTGATTACATGTAAAACACTTTAAATGAATCATGATGAATAAATAAGTATAAAATCAAAGAAATCATACAAAAATAAATGAAAATGACAATGTGTAAGAAGACGTCAAAAACACGTCAAAAATTTATTTTCCGATTTTAACAAACTTTAATCACATATCTATGTAGATCACTCAGATACAATTATTTTTTTTTCAATCTATGCAGCGGTTCTGGAGGAGAAGATTTCTAAAAAGGGATGACCCGGGCCACTTTTGCTCCAGCCTGATTACAATTCCTGATCTGACTGAAATGAACAAACTTGATAGAGGATATTGAGTACTTGCTTCCTATAAAGTTTTATCAAAAACCCTTCAGCGATTTTGGAGAAGAAGTCGAAAATGTGATAAATTACCCCTCTTTATTTTAAAAATTAATAAAAAAAAAATAAAAAAATTAAATTTCAGCAAAATCCTTTCAGGAAAGCTTTTATCTACCAAATAACAGGCAAAACACATGGAATAAATGCATCATAATGAATAATAGGGGAGAAAATCATCCAGAAATGATTAAAAATTACAAACGCATCAAAAATTTATTTCCGATTTCAACGAAATTAACAAACTTGAATCATACATCTATGTAGATCACTTATATACAGTTATTTTTCAATTCAAGCAGCAGTTCTGGAGGAGAAGATTTTTAAAGAGGGATACCATATGGGGCTTCTTTTGTCCCACTCTGGATCCACCCCTAGGCCGATCAGTCCGAAATGAATAAACTTGGTAGAGGTCATTGAGTACTTGCTTCCTATAAAGTTTCATCAAAATTCCTTCAGCGGTTTTGAAGGAGAAGTCGAAAATGTAAAAAGTTTACGGACAGACGCAAAGATAGACGACGGACACAACTTTCGGTTCAGGTGAGCAAAATATTGTTTAAAAAATCAAAACTGTAAATATTTGTTTTAACAAGTATTGAAAAAAAATTAAGAAGTCCATTAGAATTCGAGAAATTGGATATGAAAATGGTCTCAACATGATGAACTATTGAGAACTCCAAACAGGATGGCAACAGGTGTGTGTAAGGAGTCAGCGTCCCCTCTTAGCATGCCGCATTTGGTCACAACAAATCCTCAACAAGTCTTACTTGTCAGATAGTACGCCAAATAACAATGCCCCAACCAGTACACCCAGAAAGAAGATCGTCTCCGCAGTTGAAATTTTGTAAGTGTCATTACAAACCAAGTTCATCTGAAAAGACAATATGCAATATATATAAACTTTCCAATGATCCATAGATTGAATATAATTATCTTACATATACAGCAATAGAATGATTAAAGCACATTTCTTCAACTAACTATTTTAAGATTAAAGTGACGTAAATCTATATGAAAATCATATAAATGTGTTAAATTTAATTTTATTTACTTAAACCTAGCTTTTTAAGTTAATTTTAGTTGTTTATCAGTTAATTAATGGTAATTAACGGTTTTAATACTCAATGTGATTTTGGCGTCACAATTTGTGTTAATCTGAGAAAACAATCCAAAATCACAATAATGAATTAAACCTACTTTGTCTCCGGATAAACTTATTTTTTCCAAGTTCTAATTAATGCGAGTAGGAAGAAAAACAAGGTAAAACTAAAACAAATAGGTTTAACTCTAGAATATGATTTTGACGTTGCAATATGATTTAAATGCAGATCAAAGTAATCTGAGAAAATCGTGGTTTAATTGCGCCAAAATTACGTTACTTCTCATAGATTGAGAAAAAATACGTTTACCTCATCAGATTTGATAAGCATGTCTTTAGATATAAAATTCTAAACGTTTACTATGGAAAGGGCAATTAATTCATATTGAAGTTTAAGACTGATTAAAAGCTATATAAGATAACTACCTGTGATACTACTGTAGTAGTCAACAATTTTGTACTATAAACCCATTCAGAACAGCGTTGTTTACTGGCATTGATAGGAACACTGTTGTTATCAAAAACAACATTTGAAATGTTGTAAGAATACAAATGACATTCATCGTAACTTTTCGTATCGTCTGTAGATTCCGGAATATAATTACTAATCAATGTCCTGTGTTGATCACTTTGGAGTTCATATGTATCATTTGTAAGTCCAGGAATTCTACATCTATGGAAAAGAGAGTTAAAATGATTATTATATAGGGCGAATCACGAGTTTCTATTCATATCACATTTTTAGTTTCGCAAGCCTTTTGTACAAAAATGTAATGTGAATGGAAACTCGTGACAGATTGCGTTTATCGTATGATCTAACATCTTTCAACGACATTCTCTGATCACTGGGATGAAATTATATATTCTTATTTCTGTCTAGTTAACCAAATTGTTACAACGAGGTCAAAACTTTGCGCACAATATATTGTAAATATTTCTTATGTTTTTATTATATATATATTAAGGCGTGAAAATAAAGATAAAGGTATGCTTTATTTGATATTGAGCTTAGAAATTTGCCGACTATAATACAACAAAATAATGCAACAAAATTATTTACACAGCATGTTCTATTTGACTTGCACCATTCAATGTTCAAATGACGTCATAAACACGTTATCGCCACCCTTCGGATGAATAAAGTCGTCATTTTACTACTATTACAGTGCTAGTAGTAAAAAAAAAGTAATTCCATTTCCCACACGTTAGCCAATCAAATCGCTGATAGCTTTATTATACGTTTAACATATAAGATATTTATGTAATCTTTTTATGAAGCTGCATAACATAAAAATCATATAATAAGTGAATATATTCGTATTCATAATGTATTACTGAATACAAAAGCATTTACTTAGTTTGTGGAGCCGGCCTGGCTCAGTCGGTAGCGCGCTCGACTCCGGATCGTTAGATAGTGAGTTCGAGTCCCGCCGGCGGCTGGTTGGTTCCCTGTCTTTTGGACGAGACAGTAAAAACTGAAGGTCCCGTGTCATAGTAGGTGTCGGCACGTTAAAGAACTACTCAATGGCCGTAAGTACCCAGCATAGGCCAAAATTTGAAGCATTTGGTGATGTCTCCAAAAAAGAGTGAAATATTCTTGAGTGGGACGTTAAACAACAATGAACAAACAAATAAACAAACTTAGTTTGTGATCATTTTTTGTTTCTTGTTATCTTTAACGCCTCAAATGAAACATCCACGTAATTGGAAACGTCAAAATATATATTTGAATGATTACGATTTCTGATATGTATAGATACAATGAAGTTTCAATAAATAGAAACGAGGCATCTATGTTTAAAAGAAGTGTCATAAGATTGTTTGACTGTGACTGTCTCTTTCGCACTGCACGTCTTACAGATGATTCCTGTTCTGAACAGAAGCATTTTTATAAAAGGTAGATTTACACATTAGAGTGTAGATACTTAAAACATTAGCAATGTTCTTTAAAATTACGAATAGGTTATGTCATGTGTTCCGCCATATGTTAAATTGAAGACCACAACTTGCATTTTATACAACAACACACCTAATAAAGTATATCTAAACTATTTGATTACAAAGAGATTTTGCCCATGTCTAGATGCCAACCATCTTCTGCATAGTACCGTCACATATTCAGGTGCATCTTCTCCCTCCATAAATGCAATTCCATCGGGCATATCAACGTTCTATTGTTGGAAATGGAAACGTCAAATCTTTTGTTTTCAAGAGATTAAAGATATCACAAACCCTTTTCCATTAATTGGCGACAAAATTCCAATTTAGCTATGAATTCTATCGATGATTATGTCAGACGATAGGCAAAACATGAAGACTTGGAGATAACACTTCGTCTGAATTGTCAAAAGCTGTACGATGGTTCGTAAACATCGTCTACGAAAACGTAAAGGGAGTATGAAAACACGTTATCGTTCTGTGTTCAGTGACCCAGAAGTGAATACCGAGCTCGAAAGAATATGATAAAGTTTGTTTATTTGTAAGTCAAGATACTATAACTGTTAATTAGAGGAATTCAGGATCAATACAAACTCCGGTAATCCTATATGCTTACTCATCTATGTCACCTGATCAGATACTACCTCTGAATTTCATTAGGTCCGCATATATCCAATGTTCACCAGATTTGTATATTGTTTCCTGGACATACTGGAAATGAATACTTTGGTATATGTGATTTATATATATTTCCCGTGTTCAATGCATTTCTAATTCTAATAGAATTCCTTACCTATGATCTTGAATCACCATGTAGAAAATCGCAGAAGTCGTAATTGGATACGAAAATATCCATGTTAACACCAGTAGTGCATACGTCCTTTTCTGATAATATCCAAATTCTCCAATATGTGTAAGTATATCATCAATCTTCATTTTGAACCCTCTTTTTCATATATTACCTCATCTAAAATAAATTTACCCTGGACAGGAGATCTATATCTGTAAAATATACAAAATTACCAAAGATGATAGCTGTGCTAGAGAAAGGGCTTTTATAAGTTTTTAAAACTTGTGCCCATGAAAATGAAATAAAATATGTTTAAACTAATGATAGTTGTCTTAGATTGATGACAAAATTGCAGAATCGCCTTACTGATAAAACAGTATGTATATTTTATGATTTAGTAATAGATGTTTGCCGCATAAGGCGATAAGATAACATAATTCATCTGTCGTAAGTCAAATTCAAGTGTTGTGAATTTTATCTTGACACAGGGTAGAAACTAGCACAGCGGCTGATCATCCTACTGTAAGCTTTTTGTCTGGTTTCTAACATTACTGTATACACCATTTTTATCCGTCTGAACGGTACAATAATTGAACTTCTGTTGCGTTATTCAGAATATCAACAAATATTTACTTTTTGCACTGACACTATTTAACCATTATAAAAATGTTGTTCATCATTTCATACCTAGTAAATGGTATTTCGGTACCAGCTGATAATATTATACTTGCGTGATATTTGGCACTGATAACACCATTGAAATTCTAAAATATTCAAAAGCTAAGACAGTCATCTTTTTACAGTGGTTATTCTTAGACGGATTTGGTTATGCATTTGGATTTATCATTTGGTCTTGTATTAAACCACTTTCCCCTTTAGAAAATATATTTAAAATTGGAGTCCAAGTGATGAATCTAATTGACAAAAACGATAGTTTTGGGCATTATAACTTTTGTATTATGTTTATAATATTCATAGCTGCCAATCGTTGTTCTTTGAACTGTGCGTACAGTAACATGTGGTCATTATTTATCGAAATTTGAATTCCAATTTAAGAAAATTAAAATGAATTAATGTAAGCATAGAACTCCTCTCAGCTGTCATGCATGGGATTATTCAATATCAACCGGAAAGAAGCAAATTCTTCATGTAATTTGCTTTTGTCATGGGAACTTAAATATTATTTTTAAAACTTCCAATTTTAAATTATTCAAAACCGAACAAATATTTTGATATATTGAGAGACGTTTTTTTAAACCCGTGGCTGATATAATTGAACATCGAAATGTGATTTAGTCAAAATTTTAAATTCCACATTTTACGCGTGACCTCTATCATTTCAAAACATACGTTGAGTTCTTACGTTTGTGTCTGACGTCTTACCCGGAAAAAGCATTTTGGAAACGTGCTGTAAAGACGTTTTTTGTTCTAAGCACTCAACGCTTGTACTTCTCTGTTGTGCACAAATCTATTCAACAGAAATGAAAGAAAAAAATTACAACGTTGTATTAAACGCTTTTGATCAAAGTCGTCGTTTTTCTGAAATAGTATATTGTCATACATTTTTTATATCAAACATCGTGCAAAACATGTGAAATGTAATTTGACCATACATCATTTGACAAAATAAACCATACAAAGAAAACTAACTACCAAGCAGTCAGGAAATGAGTTATAGAGTCAGAAGCGTTTGGGTCAATGGATATTGGATCACTAAATGTAGTAATAATGAAGTGCAAGTATTAGTTGGGGATACATGTATTTTCTCTTTATTTACGGATGACGATCTTTATTTTGCCTCATGGCTTATTATCAACACACATTAATGAATTAAACCTAGTTTAATCGGTTAAACCTAGTCTTCCTACAGTTAAGCCTAGTTTTACCCAGTGACACACATTAACTGGAGAAAAGCTACGTTTAACTAAGTTTAACTATTCCTATTATTTATTACAATACTGTCTTGGACTCTAGATGTTGATTGTCTTATTTTATAACCTCTGTTCTTTTTCAATCGTACACAAATTTATAGGTTGATATATCATTACAACAACAAGTAAATGTGACTTATAATTAGGTCATAGTGGGAATGGCGACTTTATCGTGCTGTTTTTCCTGCTACGTTTTACTAGTATGTGTACAATAATTCAAGACAACTGGCATAATGCTCCATTTCAGATTTATTTCATTTAGATTAGCTAGATACGACAATTAGGGAATAAAAACTGTTGACTTTTGATATTGGATGAAACCTTGATTTATCAACAGCATGAAAATTGATATTAACCAAGGCGGTTGATAAAACAAGGTGTCAACGTCATCAAAATCAATAATTAGCATAATATAAGCCAAGTCACTCACCACGAGTTAAGTAAATTATAACAACAGATAACAAAAGAAATTAAGCATATATTTTATTCGACCTGTTAAACAATGAAGTGTAGGTCGTCGGAGAGCCACAACACG
Organism: Atrina japonica; assembly: GCA_030159075.1. Taxonomy (NCBI): domain Eukaryota; kingdom Metazoa; phylum Mollusca; class Bivalvia; order Pterioida; family Pinnidae; genus Atrina; species Atrina japonica. The sequence continues at coordinate 215,660 of BROG01000696.1, read as the reverse complement.
ATTACTTTACAAGAACATACACTATAAAATAATACTCTAATTACTCGTATAGAAGTGTAGTTCGATCTTTTTTCAAAGCTACTCTTAGATAGATCTGGCAATACATTTAGATTTATCATTTAGCCTTGTGTGATACCACATTTCCATGTTGAAATATATATTTAATTCAAATTTCAGCTCAACTGATGAAGTCTTATTGGCAGAAACTATCGTTTTGAGCATTACTTTCGGCCTCTTTAGTAAAATTAATTGGTATTGTTAATAATATATATAACCACCAGGTCGTTGCAACTACTGGTGGACCGCTTGAGTCCCTGAGGGTATACATAAGCCCAGTACCCGGTATTTCGGTACCAGTCTAAAAGGAGGACCAAAGGTCCAAGACATTCAACTAAAAGTGATGCAGAGCCAGAAACCATAACTAGTGGTACAGCAACCCCAGTGTTTCCACCAATTACGTCATCCGGAAATGAATAGAATACTATTCAATGAAATATATAGCTTTCTCATAAGTTTGTCATTAAAACACAGAATTGGAAAACAAGCAACAAAGATCAGACTATCATCTATGATTGTCAACATACTGGTAGCAAGGATTATAAATCGCATATTTTGCTTATACATGTATCCGCCAAGAAGTTCAAATGTACTACAACAAAATCGTTGTAGACTTACGTATTGAGTGATTTGCTCTGGTTTGAATTTAAGGAATGATCATTCATTCTTCCGGAGAATGGCATTTGTCATGTGTTTAAGAATTGTTTCAATACGGACCTATACAAGTAAATGGTGAAGGAATATATAATTATGCACTACATAAAAAGGTATCAGGGAGATTAAGTTTTTAAGAAACAAGTTGATCTTACTTAGTCTGAAATGCAAACAATGGAATTATTGTATGAATAAAACAAAAAAATGAACTCTGTTCTACAGAGATTTTATCTTACGGCTCATGGATACACGGGGAGATAACTCTTGATATGCAACGATTTTGATATTCTCGAATTTTATGAAAATTGGTATATAAAGGTAATTTAGTGATATTGTCTCAAGAAGAAAAGCTTTAAGGGGTATTTTAGTATCACGAATTCATTGGAAGATGCTACGAAGGTGTCTGTTGCCATGGAAAAAGTCCAGAAAAGTTAGATCTTTATAGAAAAAAAAAAACCAGTTTTTAAGGGTCCTTTTGCATTATGAATCCAATAGACGATGTTGTAAGAATATTGGTAATAAACCCGCTGGTAGTTCTATCAATACGGATATCATGAAGTTCAGAAAGAAGTCACCATGTAAATTGCTGATATTGAATGTTAAACCATAAAAGGACAGAACCACTACAACCCTGTAAATAAAAGCAAAATACATTTTGTTCGCAGTTCTTATGTTCTTGTAAAAAAAAAACTTGTACACACTTTCTTCTCTCAGAATTTTATATTACTATATTGAACTTGACGAGTCCAAATACTAGTTGACATTGTTTTTTAATCATCATAGATATTGTTCAGCAAGTTTCCTACAAATCATTTACAATAACATATATGATTCTATTTTGTGTTGTTTTCAACTGAAATGTTTAAACTCAGCTTTGACCTTAGATTCGATTATATTGACACTTCGCGCAGACATTATTTACGAAATGATAACATACGGAATCAACGTACAAAGAAAATATAAGTCTTTGAACCTACGATTGAGAATACTTGAAAGTGATAGCTAATATAAAGGGTTAAAGGAGCATTAGCTGTGCCTTTTTAATTTGTTTTCCTTTTTTACTACTTAGATACAATAGTAGGGAAAGAGATATACGCAGGAATAACAATATAAAATATAATATAAAACATTTATATGTTCACAAAAACTCTATTCCAGTTTTATACAATACTTTAGTAATCATAGGCCTGTGTGTGTTTAATCATATAATTATCCTTGTTCAAATATAAGACAGTTACAGCTTAATTGATTCTGATATATCAATACATTAATCTGTGTCAGTCATACTGTTGCAAGCTTTTTGAATATTACTTTAGTTATTTTGAACAAGAAAGTTATGAACTCTGAAAGTGGAGAAAACATTTTTATTACAAGCAAAAAACAACAGCACTGTAATGTTTTGGATGCAAACTAAACCATCATGTATAATAACCGTGGAACAGACGAATAATGGTATTCTTGCAGTGGATACTACTCAGCAACGTTTGGATATATTTTTTCATCAACTTGGGTTAAACTTGTTTCGAGGGCAACTACAGAACACTAAATTTTAACATTAAATTGTTCAATACTTATGAATTTGTTAGAACTTGTTGTTAAGTTCCGGGGAAAAATATAAGCTATATATGTGTTTGAAATAAATTTTACTTACACTAGTATGTTTGTTCTTTTATCACTGTCGGGTATTAGCAGTACATTTTACCTTTACATGTCTTATAAGCGACCTACCTAGTTACATCACATTTCAGACAAGCAATATAAAATACAATCACCAGTAAATTCCTCAGTTAACAGACTGAAATAAATAAAGGATGACATTACAACAATGTTTTAAATAAAATGTGTGTGTGTGTGTGTGTGTGTGTGTGTGTGTGGCATGTTGAATAGAATATGCTTTTGTATTAGTATCGTATCAATTTGAATCTTGATATTAATTCCCGTTTTGATCCATATACCACCATTTCCTATCCAAAGAAGCATCAATATATGGCCAAACATAATTAGAGTGTTTTGACGTTCTAATGCAGTGCACATGGTTGCCACATCTACTTTTATTGGGGTCAAGAACTAACTACTTACAAAGTGTAATCAAAGTTCTGAAAAATGAAGTTTTTGAGCTAAATAGAATCTAAAGTTTTCCTGTTTCATTTTCAATGTTTGTTGAAGCATCGATTGTGTTATTCTCAGGCAAGGGGTTCCCGTTCACCTTTGCTGCTCGTAACTGTTGTTTTATTTCTTTGGGCATCTTTTGGTTACCAAGGGTAAACATAAATACAGTACCTGGTATTTCGGTACCAGCTGATAATCAAATACTGAAGTAATATTTTGCACTGATAAAATCATTATTTTTTTTATTTCTCCAAAAGCTAAGATAGCAATTTTTTTACAGAAGTCACTATTATTCAGATTTGGCTAAACATTTAGATACATAAAAAATCTCAGATACCAAAGTATAAATCAATGGAATGTCCAGGACATAGATACAAATCCGGTAAAAATGGACCAAGACGCACCTCTGGAAACCAAGAGGTGACCGGTCAAACCCCCGTGAGTCCACAGTCAAGTCCAATGAAATACGTGATGAGTGAATACTCGTCATAATTGGTACAGACGTCTCAACAACCACCAACGAAAAGGCAACTCAATATTTCACTTAGTGAAACAGAGTAATCGTAAACAATACTATTATACCGACCGTAAAATTTGCGGAACGTTGACATCAAACGCGGTTTTCGATATCCCTGTGTCAGTAATTGTCAGTGAGTAGTTTACCTCTGTATATGAAATCTTCATATGTTGTACACACCCTGGCATATCGGATCATTTGTGAAATATAAACTCAATATGCGGGTGACTGAGGGATATTACTACTTAAATGTGGAAAGTTTACGATGGGAAAGCCGAAATCGTCGCGTTTGTCGTATAGCTTAGTTGCCAATATCTCGTCTGTGTCTATATTAAGTAAAATGTCTAAGTATGAAGCGTGTGTGCTTGTTCTGTTGTATCTTTAATTTCTAGTTCGCTGGGATATATTGCATTGACATATGTATGAAAATTGTCATTATAAATTGACAAAACCTCGTCGATGTATCTAAATGTCAAATTAAAGGCCCTCGCTAACTTTTTCTTCTTTTGATTTAGCAGTTTGTGAATGAAATCTGCTTCATATGAATAAAGGAACAGGTCAGCCAATAAAGGAGCACAATTGGTTCCCATAGGAATGCCGACAGTTTTTTGAAAGACCACATCTCCGAACATTATAACTATATATAACTATTTGTCGTTATTAATTGACAAAACGTCGTCGATATATCTAAATGTCAAATTAAAGGACACCGCTATTTTTTCTTCTTTTGATTCAGCAGTTTGTGAATGAAGTCTGCTTCGTATGAATAAAGGAACAGGTCGGCCATAAAGGGGCATAATTGGTTCCCATAGAAATGCCGACAGTTTGTTGAAAGACCACGTCTCCGAACATTACAAATATATTGTCTATTAGAAATTCCAGCATGTTTTTTATATCAACTTCAGTGTATTTATGTGTAGAATCAGAGTGGTGTTGGACAAAATAAGTATCCTGATAGCCAATCACTAGATATTGAAATTTTCAGGTACCACCTTTAGTGAAAAAACAGTTGTCTATGATACTAAAAAGTCTTTCTTTTAATTTTTTATGTGGAATAGTTGTGTAAAGAGTAGAGAAGTCATATGTTTTGATACTGTGAATTCGAGAAAAATTGTGTGTCTTCAAATTTTCTAAAAGCTGTTTAGAATTTTTTAGTATCAACATCTGATATACACCGCTAAGATTTATTATTTGGTCGTGCATGATACCTATTTCTCTTTAAGCAATATACATCTATTTTTAATTGGAACTTAACTGATGAAGTCTACGTGACTGAAATGATGGTCTGAAGCATTTGTTTTGGCCTTTATTAAAAACTCTAACTGTGGTGTTTTCGTCGATATGTTGTAAAAATGTTTCCATCGATTTATTAAGATTTTTCAATATTACATTGCATTCATCATTTGCACACTATGACAGAGCCAAAAAATAAGCGAGAAAAGGTCATTTTAAACCATAATTTAAAAAAATATAAAGAGAAAAAACAAAAATTAAAAATGCTAATGAGAAATTAAATTTGCATAGGAATGATTCTACTTTCATGCATCACTCAAAAAGAGAATTAAGTAAATAAATAAGTAAAGTCCATATTATTTCATAGATATGTTGTAAATTGGTGTCGTAATGTTCCTTATCTTTGATAGGCTCTATATGCTACTGCAAATGGCCGTCCACTTGTCGTAAATTCATTGCCAGGCATCTTGAGTTAATCCATTTGCGATTTATTGTTATGTTACTTATATTAGTCCACCCGTGGTGAATTTATCACCTCGTGTAAATTATATTTGTCTACCCGTTGTGAGTTTATTACCTCATGTAAATTATATTTGTCCACCCGTGGTAAATTTATTGCGTCATATTACTTATATCTATCTACCCGTTAACTATTTATCGCGTCATGTTACTTATATGTGTCAATCCGAGGTATATTTATTGCGCCACAATGGTTATTTTTGCCAACCCTGAGGTAATTCTATCGCGTTATGTTCCTTATATTTGTCCACCCGTGGTAAATTTATTGCGTCATGTTGCTTAGATTTGTCCACCCGTGGTAAATTTATTGCGTCATGTCACTTAGATTTGTCCACCCGTGGTAAATTTATTGCGGCATGTCACTTTGATTTGTCCACCCGTGGTAAATTTATTGCGTCATGTTGCTTATATTTGTCCACCCGTGGTAAATTTATTGTGTCATGTTGCTTAGATTTGTCCACCCGTTGTAAATTTATTGCGTCATGTCACTTAAATTCGTCCACCCGTGGTAAATTTATTGCGTCATGTTGCTTACATTTGTCCACCCGTGGTAAATTTATTGCGTCATGTCACTTAGATTCGTCCACCCGTGGTATATTTATTATGTCATGTTGCTTATATTTGTCCACCCGTGGTAAATTTATTGCGTCATGTTGCTTACATTTGTCCACCCGTACACCCGTGGTAAATGTAGTGCATCATGTTACTTATGTTTGTGTAATTTATTGAATTTGTTAATATATCGTGTCATGTCACTTACATTCGTCCACCCGTGGTGAATTTATTGCGTCATGATACTTATATTTGTCTAATTTATTGAAATTGTTAATATATTGTGTCATGATGCTTATATTTGTTTATCTGTATTAACCTGGTGGTGTCACGGTTCTTATATTTGTCCATCTGTATTAAGTTGGTGGGGTCACGGTTCTTATATTTGTCCACCTGTATTAACTTTGTGGTGTCATGGTTCTTATATTTGTCCACCTATATTAACTTGGTGGTGTCACGGTTCTTATATTTGTCCACCTATATTAACTTGGTGGTGTCACGGTTCTTATAATTGTTCACCTGTATTAACTTGGTGTAGTCACGGTTCCTATATGTGTCCACCTGTATTAACCTGGTGGTGTCACGGTTCTTATATTTGTCCACTTGTATTAACTTGATGGTGTCACGGTTCATATATTTGTCCACCTGTATTAACTTGGTGGTGTCACGGTTCTTATATTTTCCACCTGTATTAACTTGGTGGTGTCACGGTTCTTATATTTTCCACCTGTATTAACTTGGTGGTGTCACGGTTCTTATATTTTCCACCTGTATTAACTTGGTGGTGTCGCGGTTCTTATATGTGTTCACCTGTATTAACTTGGTGTAGTCACGGTTCTTATATTTGTCCACCTGTACTAACTTGGTGGTGCCAGTTAAACTTATTTAGTACTTCATTGCAATTTTTTAGTTAGTTAGGCGGCCGGTGATCAAGATTTTTTTAAGGATTATATATTTTTTGCCCTAAATGATAATTTCAAATTTATCAAAGATAAATTGTATTATTATGTACTTATAAGTTATGTTTGGTTTATCATAAAATCAAGTAACATTAGAATTTCTGTAACACTGATACATTTTGCTGTTAACTTTATTAATTCATTTACATGTAAATTGAGATGAAAAATTGAAATGTTCAAAGAAGTGGTAAGCCTAACTTAACTGTCTTATGCATATATGTTAATGCATCTTTTTTCATTTTACCCTACCTTTCTTTCAGAAATATTTTATTAATTGGAAATAGTTTAGTTTGAACCCAACGATGATTTTGTCAACATAACATCCCATTTCAGTACTTTCAGTACTTTGATTCTGTATTAGCTCTGTATTAATGACCAGTTCTTAGACTCACGGAATCGTATTAAATGTACAATTCCCGGTTTATTTTAAGTCATAGGTTAATAAATAAACATATAAAACACGGAAAGTGTTGTCATGATGGCATCTGATCCCACCAGAAGTCTGTTTTTGTTCAATAATCACCAGGTTTGTAAATGTATACAAGACAGCCTGAACTATACCAATGTTATAGTTTTACAAAAGAGGCCAAAATAAGTGTTTTTGATGATCGTCTCTGTCAATAAACTTCATCATGGTTTGTGCCAATGAAAGATAATATTTATGATAAACGATAGTTGAATACTTTGCAAATAGGGAACAGCATATTTCTCAAAATACAGCCACATATCTAACTAAATCTTAATTCACAATTCGTGTTTCACTGAATAATCTGTTAGCTATCATTTTTCGTTAGACAAACATACATACATACAAACATACATACATACATACATACATACATACATACATACATACACACATACATACATACAAACATACATACATACATACATACATACATACATACATCACGCACGCACGCACGCACGCACCCACCCACCCACGCACGCACGCACATACATACATACATACATACATACATACATACATACATACATACATACATACATACATACATACATACATACATACATACATACATACATATATAAAGTCACAGATACCAAGGTATAAATCATTAGGAAGTCCAGAATATAGGTACAAATCTTGGAAAATGGACAAACACGCACCTCTTGAAATCAAGAGGTGGGATCAGGTGTCATTGAGGAGTAAGCATCCACTGTCGACCGTTCAAATCCGCCGTGAGTCTACAGTCAAATCAAAACGAAATACATGAGGAACGTATCCTCGTCATAATTGGTACAGACGTCTCAACAACCGCCATCGAACAAGTAGTTCAACATTTCACTTAGTGACACAGAGTAGTCGCAACCAAGTTTATTATACCAACCGTAAAATTTGCGCAACGTTGACACCAAACGCGGTTTTCGATATCCTTGTGTCAATAATTTGTCAGTGAGTAGTTTAACTCTTTATATGAAATGTTCATATGTTGAGCACGCCCTGGCATAACGGATCATATGTGAAATATAAATTCCATATATGGGTGATTGTGGGATATTACTACCTAAATGTGGAAAATTAACGATGGGAAAACCGAAATCGTTGCGTTTGTCGTATAGCTTAGTTGTTAATATCTCGTCTGTGTCTATAGTTAGTAAAATGTCTAAGTATGAAACATGTGTGCTTGAGATTCTGTTGTATCTTTAATTTCTAATTCGCCGGGATATATCGCATTGACATATGTATGAAAATTGTCATTATTAATTGACAAAACCTCGTCGATGTATCCAAATGTCAAATTAAAGGACCTCGCTAACTTTTTATTCTTTTGATTTAGCAGTTTCTGAATGAAATCTGCTTCATATGAATAAAGGAACAGGTCAGCCAATAAAGGAGCACAATTAGAATGCCGACAGTTTTTTGAAAGACCACATCTCCGGACATTATAAATATATTGTCTATTAGAAATTCCAGCATCTTTTTTATATCAACTTCACTGTGTATTTATGTGTAGAATCAGAGTGGTTTTTGACAAAAACGTAGCATGGTAACCAATCACTAAGTATTTAAATTTCCGGGTACCATTTTTAGTAAAAAAAATAGTTGTCTATGAAGCTTAAATTTTTTATGTGGAATTGTTGTGTCAAGAGTAGAAAGGTCGTATGTTTTGATACTGTGGATCTGAGAAAAATTATGTGCCTTCAAATTTTCTTAAAGTTGTGTAGAATTTTTAAGTATCCACATCTGATTTACATCTCTTCTGGAATAAGCAACTGTACAATATTTGGCATTTCAGAAGGAGATCCTGGGGCCAGTTTCACTAAATAACTACTTATACTCGACATTGCTGTTGCAGGTTGTGAGAAAACAAGATGGGCCTCAGACCTTGCAAGGATTGGAGATGAAATGCGACATGGAGCTGATTTCTGTTGCTTGTGGTTCTGGTTTTAACATGACCTAGATCTAGATTCTTAATTGAAGCGTTCATCTGTTGAAATTTCAGAGAATACATGTCTGGCAAAAAGATAGAAAGGATTTCTTAAATATTCATGTACTCCTACGCCAAAAAATAAAGCGGTTAACACTAGGGTCACGTAACGACCAACTTGTGTTATTGAAATATCTTTACAATCGTTCTGTATATCTACATTGAAGGAAATACAGTCGATATGTAAATATATGAATGAATTGGTCGAATGGTGACCTTGATGATTATGGCTACTTTGGATTAATATTGAAAAAGAGATCTAATTGTCATTGTGGTTATTATCCTGTAGTTGAAGATTTATTATTTTCTGTTTAACTGTAGATGTAAAATGTCATTTTCAGTATAACTCATATCAACCAACGTAAGCCTAGTTGCTATCGGTAAATCTTCAGATTATCAAATGTACGAAATAACATTGAACAGAATTAAAGTAGAATTGTATCGATACTGATATGGGTACTTATAAGTTTGTATCAAGCATGCACATGCATATATATATATCACATTTGATTTGACAGTAGTTGACACAATCATTTTTAATCAGCGAATGAACTCTTCCGAGTCATTGTACGTCGCTTTATCAAGAAGCACGACTTCGTATTAGGCACAGCTGCAATAGACACTCATTAATATATCTAGAAAGAAAAGTGTTGATAAATCACTCTATAAATACTTTGAATGGACAAAAAAAAAGCAGATATTTCAAGGACAATATATTTTTCAATATTTCTGTTTGACTGCTTCTGTTGAAATGCTTTCACTTTCCGTCAGATTTTCCAAGATATTAGTACTCCAAGTATCTTGTATTGCAACATATTTCCTGAAAATAACTGATTACCTCTATACCGTAGTTTGTAAATAATTGACTCTTGGTTTGTCTTACATTCATTCAATCCTATTTCAACTTTCCACCTCCGCTCTCTTACATTGATGTCTGTCAGAAATAGCCTTATTCTATATGCATATTGCCATTTTACCTGTCCATCCCTAAAAATCGACTCAAAGCCCTGAATGGACCTTAGCCCATTCTATTTAACGCATGGACAAGTTATTAATCGGACTCTCTTGTTATATCTCAATTACTCATTGAAATAATATTACATTACTGAAAGATCGACTGACAGACCTATATATGTCAACACTATGTCATTGACTTAAAGTTGTTACATTTGACACAGATTTGAATCAAATAATAAAATATCTTACCAACAAGTGTCTTATCAGTCATTACTTAACCCCTATACTGTGGACACTTGTCACAAAACATAAGACGAATGAAGGGATGCATGGCGATTGACGTATTGGTTGTTATTTGCTTTACAGACATTTTATCTTTCTGCTGATTATTTAGTCGCTCATTGTGTCATCGAAGCTTCATAAAATATACCTACTTTTAAAGTTAATCGAAAAAAAATTATGAATATTGACAACATACTCCAAAACATTGGAGAGTTTGGATTATATCAGAAAAAGATGTACGTTTTACTGGTTTTGTCATGGATATTGTCGTACACATTTTTGGTTTCATCAGTGTTTTACATGGAAATCCAAGACCACAGGTAATGTATTGTCACACACACACACACACACACACACACACACACACACACACACACACACACACACACACATATATATATATACATATATATATATATATACACACACACACACACACACACACACACACAGATATATATATATATATATATATATATATATATATATATATATATATATATATATATATATATATATATATATATATATATATATATATATGTCACGCTACCGGGTTTCGCCGAGCGAAATATCCCTTAGACAAAACCAGTTGTGACTAAAAATGTGGGTCCTTGTCCCCAGTGTTATATATAGCAAAACAGATGAACAAACAAGTAAATAAAGTTTTAAATATTTTATTGAATATTAAATTGTCAGAATTTAATGAAAAATAAATTACATATAACTGTTATTTGTTATCACTAATGGTGTACAATTAATAAGATGCAGGTAAAGATGTAGGTAAATGTACCGGCAAAGTCAAAGGTGCAATTATTGGCCTTGCTGTTAAAGAAAGTAACTAAATTTAGATTTCAGCAACTGCTACCAGCCATATCATATTCTCCAATGAGATTTCTTATACCTAGCCTAGATCAGACAAACTAATTGATTTAAATCTTCAAATTTATAGAAGGTGCACTTTGCACCTTTGAAGGTGCATACTGCAAAATAATATTTTCAGGCCTGGAAACTAAGATAAAAACGAACAGTCCACTCTGGTAAAATCTGCTCCTTCTCCTTCAACTTAATCTGCCAATTTATCTACCTCATCTGCCATTTCAACCACAATAGGTTCTCCTTCTAGATTCCTGCTTGATCGTCTGCTACGATATATATCGATATGGCTCAAATGCGATCCGGTCGGGTCCGCGTCTCCTTTTATAGGCCCAGCAAAAACCTTACTAGAAATTCAACCAATCAGAATCACGGTAACAGTCAGCCTCGAATGGGAGAGGAGAATGGCGGCAATACACTAAGGTCGCTGCGCTGCTTCTCATTGCTTTAGCATGATTTGACCGTAAATAAAAGGATTTCGGTTAAAATATACAAGGTGTAGGTACATTTTAATAACCGAGGATTTACAGGATACTGATATATATGACTGTTAATGTGTACAATTAGCACAATGAGATTTAATCGAAGCGACAGAGCCAGCGTCTACAAAACAGCTGATCACCATCATGACCATGTGCTTCGTGTATCTGATACACGATGTATAGTTCCAAACCTGCATTCGGATGTGCGTAACATATATATATTTCTCTCATACCTGCCTATATAATATAGTGTAGGCCCATACGATACTTCACCGATAATATAGAGTATAAAACCGGTTGTCACATTCTGCCAATTATTATGTGCACCGCACACTGAAACATTTCAAAGTCATATAGAAATATATATGTCAGTCTAAACTCTAGCATAATGCCTTTGATAACGAAAGTAGATCGTTTCAACTTCAAGTTTAATCTCGGGTTATACAGACGAAGCATACAAGTCGGCCTGTTAATTTCAGTTCAAAATTATGCTTATATGAATGATACAATGTTCTGAATATATCTAGCATTAACATTTAAAGTTGTGGCTTTGGCTTACTAGGCTAAAACAATGCTATCTCTTCTACGAAGTTCTGTCATCGGTAGGCCTTCTCGTCTATATGATATTACGTCAGTATTAAGTCAAACTCCAACCTTCAAAAGAGTTGCATGGAAAAGAACTCTCAAGTTTCCAGTGCATAAAAATCGACAAAAAGAAAACACATACCTTAACGATTAAACGATTAAAAATAACATCAACATCCCAAATCCAAAGATTCAATTCAGACAGTGATCGAAAGTTAAACCACTTTCACAACGAACCGCTGACCAACTTTTCTATGTACACGTCGTATGATATGACGTCACTTGAATCTGTGAACTCGACTGTACTTGTAGATCTCTAGGATGCATTTTGTTTTATCTATCAAAGTTTGATTGAATTACATTATTGCTAAAATGTATATCATCGTGTGGTTCAAAAGTATAAAAGGCTAGGCTTTGTACTACTTTCTGTTGCGTAATATTTGGTTATTTTACCGTCTGACCTAAATGAGTTGCTTTCCTGCTGCTATTAAGCAAATACGCATAACTCCTTCAAATGGTAAAATTATGGGTTGGTATTCAAAATATGTTGCAACATATATATATATATATATATATTACGAAAAGTGTAGAACATCACACATCACAATTTCCCATTAATATAGACCCTTTCACGAGAACTGCGGTCCTGTAACTTTGAGGGAATAAATGATACAGATTCCCGGAAAATGACGTTAAGAAACAATAAGTTACAATAACAACGTCTATATTTGTATCTGTATCATTTATTCCCTCAAAGTTACAGGATCGCAGTTATCTTGAAAGGGTCTATTTGCTTTATTCCGTTAGCACTTTCACCATCGTGGTTCTTCAAACAGAAACTGTCAATATTAACAGTTACAATTGTTCATTGTTCGATGACGTCATGATGACGTCAGGCGGTAGAATTATCATTTACATAATTTGCCTATCGCCAAATGCCCGATACGGCACGTTTTGGCAAACTGTTCAATTATGACGTCACAAGTAAATGGCCCGTCAAATATTTGTGTAATTATGACGTCATAATCAAATGACATCTAAAAGCATATGGAGTACCACATGTCAGGCATTTGGCTATAGGTCAATTTTTCACCATCGTGGTTCTTCAGACGGAATATTTTGCTACTAACAGTAAAAATTATATATTCTTAGGAGGTTTGATAGGTGCTTGTTTACTCATTATTAGTACTTGTGAACTTAGTACATCTGGATCGTTCTGGAATATCAACTGTTATTACTTATTTCCCTTTAGGTCGTTTTGTTACTATATTTATAATTAGCCATGGGATATTTACATTGTACAAACATGAATGTACTAGAAAGGTCATTTTCTGTAACTGTAATACGCTATATAGATAGATGGTCAATCTCAAGATGAGATCAGTTAAGATTTGCGTGGAGCCAAATTAGGAGTACGTGGAGACAAGTAAAGATTATGTTGCGACCAGTTGAGATTAAGTTAAAACCAGTTAAGTCCAAGTTCAGAACAAGAAAAAGCCAAGGGAGAGGAATTAGGACTCAGCTAAAGGAGAGCATACCACATCTTATATATTGAAACGTATGCGGATGTATATAAATAATATTACTTTCGGATTGGAATTCATGTGTGTATTCGAGTGGATCTCTGGCTTCAGGAACAAAAACGGACATTGAATTTGTTTACTGTTTGAATATTTAGTTAAGTCTTCAAGTTAAATCATCCTTGAGAAAGAGTGATATTAATTTGTTAATGGTTAAGAACTTAGTAGAGCAATAAATTTCTGTATCTTATGATTTCCCTGCAGATAATGTTGAAAAAAGTTTTGATTTAGAGTTTAAAAGATTGAAAAAAATATGGAAATAGAAGAGCGACAAAGACAAAGAGAAAGAGGACTCGTTTTTAAAATGTTACAATTAGAACAGAAGGAGCATGGGAAAGAAAGAGAACAAAGAGAGCGTGAGAACGAAAGATCAATTTTAGCTAGAGAAACTAGATTACAGCGAGAAGCTCACGTAAAATCACTGCCAGTTCTGAGTTTGACGCTGCGAAAAATATTCGCTTTGTGCCAAAATTTCTGGAAAAATCTGTTGATAAGTACTTCCCGCAGTTTGATAAGGTCGCAGAAAGTCTTAAGTGGCTGCGCACTGTTTGGTCTATTATGTTAAAAAGTGTGTTAATTGGTAAAGCGGCAGAGTTTATTCGACATTGGGTCTAAGTGATAATTTAAACTATGACTAGGTGAAGGTTGCAATTTTAAAATATTATAATTTCGTACCAGAAGCTATTTGACAGAATTTATGGATTCGCTAGAGAAAACAATGATTTGTTTGAACAATTGTTACGGTCAAAAAGTGTGAACAAAACTTTTCAAAATTTATGCGAACTCATCCTTGTCGAGGAATTTAAATTATGTGTAAATCAAGATTTAAGAACTCACATAGAAGACAAATATGTTAAAACTCAGTGAGGCGGCAGTTATGTCAGGTACTTATGCTCTCATTCACAATTTCTTTTTTTACCAAAACCATCTTCATCGTCATTTTCTCAGTCCAATTCACAACCAGTTGTCTTACGCCCAGTCTAACACCTGGACGTGTTGAAGGTTTCATAGATGAAAGGTCATATCCTATTTGTGCGTATTGTAAAAATGATCATATTGTTAGTGAATGTTGAAACATAAGAAAAAGCGTGACCGTGAAAAAACTAAATCCAAATGCATATGCTGCATTTAAGGTTGGAAAGAAGCCTTCTGTTTTGCCTCAGTCTGAAATTCCTGATGTTCAGAATTGTAGTTAGTCCAGTTTTCATGATTCTATGAGCCTTTTTGTCTCAGGGATATGTATCAGTCGGTGCGTGTAGTGAATCTTTACTTGTTCAGATTTTACGAGATACTGGTGCTGCCCAGACTGTGTTCCTAGAGGGCGTATTGCCTCTGTCTGAGCAGACTTCGGTTGGTAGGTAAGATCTATTACAGTTTTTGGAGCTAGGCGTCATTGATGTTCCCCTCCATAGAAATCTTGTGAAACCTGTTTCCACTTTAGCCACAGTTAGCAATATTTCTCAAGATTTTATAAATGTCATTTGTGACTATTGTGTTGAATTTTCGGAGAAAGACTGTAGTCAGCGTATCCACTTGAAAAATTTCAAAATTCTGGCCAACACTGATGACAAATTAGAACATTTGAGTGTGAACCAGAAAGTAAAAACAAGAGATTTGATACGTAAATATGCCAAAATATTTCCTGACGTTCCTGGAAACCTAATGCAGCTATTCGTTACGTAGAAGTTGGCGATGCCCAGCCAATCAAACATCATCCTTATCGTTTGAATCAGATTAAACAACAGTACATGCACAGAGAGTTACAGTACATGATAGACAATGACATAATTGAACCAAGTAATAGTGACTGGAGTTGTCCATGTATTTTAGTGCCATAGCCAAATGGTACTTAGCGCTAGTGCATTGACTTTCGCAAAGTGAACGCAGTCAGCAAGAATGATTCATATCTGATCCCCAGAACTGATGACTGTATCGATAATATTGGCAGTGCAATGCATGCCAGTAAATTCAATTTCCTCAAAGGCTACTGGCAAATACCATTAAGTGAAAGAGCCAAAGAATTATCAGCCTTCGCGACACTCCAGGGACTCTACCACTACAAAGTTATGCCCTTCGAGATGACGTTGTGTCAGCTACGTTCCAGAGGATGATTCATATGCTTCTTTAAGATCTAGCAAACTATGAGTGTTCATTTACGATGTGATCGTATAGTCAAAACTGGGACGATTCAACAGACTAGCAACAGGGAATTTGACTGAATTTACCTAAAAGTGAATTTTGTTATGCTACTGTAGATTATTTAGGTCACAAATTAAGTCCAGATTTTGTTGGACCTCTCATGGCTAGGGTGGAAGCAATTGAAAAGTTCCCGATTCTTACAAATAAGAAAGTGTTCCTCAATTGGACCAAGAACTGTGACGAATCAATTAATAATATCAAATCCCTACTTTTTCGTTGTCCAGTTCTTTCGGCTCCAGACTTTTCAAAACAGTTTAAACTCACTGTTTATGCAAGTGATGTAGAAGTTGAGCAGCTTTATTTAAAGAAGGTAGTGCAATGTAGATATAGTTATTTGTTACTTTTCTAAGAAAAAGTGTCAAAAAATTATTCTACAATTGAGTTGCTTTGTTGATGGCATTACAACGTTTTGATGTTCATTTGAATGTTACTTTGCACCCTATACTTGTAAGTACGGATCATAACATCTCACCTTTCTGAACAAAATATCAAAGGAAAATCAGAGACTTACAAGAGTATGATGTTGTTATTAAAGACATTAACGGAAAAGACAATGTATACTAACGAAAATGAATATTGTATATGAATCTATAAATGAAATTACTAAACTGTGATGTTGCATTACGCATATCATCATTTATTATAATGCATTTTCTTCCAAATCAAATATCAAACCACAGATTATGTCCATTATGGTTGATACGAACAGCCACTGAATATAAGGGGTGCAGAAAAGTTTCACAAGTTTAATAGCGCGGATATGAACGCCATTTGCACCGATGCATTATTCACACCTACGACGCATTGAACGAATCAGGTAATGCAGAAATGCCTTGAGAATGTTCCGCCATATGCGCAATAAAAAAAACGACGTGTCCAACCTAGCAGGGGGTTTGGCTCTTAACGAAGACGTCGTTCCATTTCACCCCCAAAATGTTCTGT
Organism: Atrina japonica; assembly: GCA_030159075.1. Taxonomy (NCBI): domain Eukaryota; kingdom Metazoa; phylum Mollusca; class Bivalvia; order Pterioida; family Pinnidae; genus Atrina; species Atrina japonica. The sequence continues at coordinate 198,704 of BROG01000696.1, read as the reverse complement.
ACGCAATAAATCCGGTGACATCGCAGTCCAGGGTAGCACATTCACGTTTTGCTGCTGAAGATAGTCATTAACAACGCGTGTGATGTGCGGTCGTGCGTTATATTGCTGACGTTTCGCTGGGTTTTTTTAATAAATGGAATGACGATCTAACGTATAATCCTGTCACGGTAGAGTACACCGGTTAATTTGCCCTCAACTATCACCAAAGGGGTCCTTCCATGTGTTGTAATTCCACCCAAGAACATAACGCTCCCTTTTTTGCCGCGCTAATTAAATAACGCAGGCGTCAATGTCAAGTTCTCCGGCACGACGGTCAGCCCGAACATGACCGTCACTGCTGTCGAGATGAAATCTCGATTCGTCCGTAAACAGAACTTCCACCCAGTCTCTGTAATTGAAACGACGATGCCTCCTACACCACGCTAACCTCGCAACACGGTGACGCCAGAGCAGAGCAGGAAGAATAGCAGGACGTCGAGGATGGATGTTGGCCTCTGGCAATTTTTTCCTTACGGTACAAGGACATCCGTCGATGCCCAGGGATGCTTCTAGCGGTCAAAAAAGCCGATTGGAATCGATTACATAACTGTGGCGTCCGTATATGCTTATCTTGCCGACGTGACGTCACCCGCGGGCGTCCTGATCGTGGGCGGTCCCGAACGGTGCCAGTTTGTTGATATCGTCTCCATAAAGCATTTACAGTTTTAATATGAACTCCAAACGACCTTGCCACATTGCTTTGAGACACCCCGGCTTCCAACATCCAAATGCACGCAAACGATCATTTTCAATCATGCAAGACATCTTTCAATCAAAAGTTTATTCCAAAAACCAATGGTTTCTGTTTTAATACATTGAATACTGTCAATGAATGCAAGAATTTCTAATCGATTACTAACCACGTGTCGCTTAGGCTCGAAACTCCAGAAAAAGCGTGCTGTGGCCAACAAGGCGAATCGAACGCGATATTCAACAAATTAAACTATGCCTTTCAGAATAAAGAGCGATCAAAGTATACTTTCTTGTTATTGATTACGAAAGTCGTTCCCAGATATGTCAGCTCTGCCTGGTCAGAATGTTTAGAAAATAGAACTATTTTAAAAGAAAATTGTTTTATAATACATACTGAATTAAATTATTTATCATTTATGTTACTATTATAACCTAAATTAGCCAAGGATCAAAATGGTACCGATGGCCAGGTGTATGTAAATAAAATCACCGATTAGAAAAAGACCCTTTCACGATAATTGCGTTCCTACTAATTTCACCTGCACCGAGTGGTTTCGTGCTCAAAACATTTCTACCCATGACAATTAGTACCCAATTAAAGACTGATTGTTCCCTGTGTACTAATTATATTTCATTGGGTATGATTTGTGTTGAGTACGAAACTTCTTGTTACCACTCGGAAGTGTTAAGTGCGCAGGTGCGATAAGTAGGAACGCAGTTATCGTGAAAGGGTCTATTAGATATATAAGTCACATTATACAATTATTGCCCTTGTTTTGGGTTAACATAAATATTAGTCCACCGGAGAGGAGTGATGTCACCCGAGAGCTCTGTCTGAAAGTGTCATAACACCTCGAGAGTGGCAAATATTCATGTCAACCCGAAACAAGGGCATTTTTTTATTATACCGAAAGGCAATAAAGCTTAGTTAAAAATAACCTACGTACGTTCATAACTATTGTAACACATGTTACATAGTGCCTTCGATACTCAACACTATCGATATGTTTGAATTTTTTTTGCGTCGTTTTTTAATCTTAAGCCTCGATCAAGGTTGACTCAAGCAATTATATTTGACAACGATGTATCAATGCTGTGAAATCATTAAATTCGGCTGTTGTCTTTCTCCATTCCAGTCTACATCGAATAATCTATGAGTTATGAAACGGACATTTTATGTGCTAGAGGTTACACCTAACTACCACAATGCCTACTAGTAAAAAAACGAACCGTATGCGCAACCATTTCTGCGCATGAGAGGGTGACATAAATCGCCATAGAGGGTGACATAATTTGTTCAGGGTGACATGAAGAAATGTTTTAGATCACGTGATACTTTATTATCCTCAGCTACTGTGTGGTGAGTAGAGTTGAGGAGGTCTATTCAGCAGTAAAATAGTTGAAGAATTGCATAGATGTAGCATATTACGTTTACCTTAAGTTATATCAGTTGCTCCAATGTAATATTGATATAAAACTATAATGTGATGTAATGACACATCTAATTATACATATTATACTTAATTAGATAGTAGGGTAGATTATTGGTATATCATGAAAACGGGGAGGAAAGAATGTGGGTAACAAGTTGTAGCGTACAATTCATATTACATTGTAATGGTCAGTTAGATATAACTTATTTCGTCTGATATTATATAACGAGATTTTGTCAAAGTTACTCATGATATATAATTATTTGATTATGTAAAAATGTTAATTATCTAAAACTGTGTATATAAAGTTGTGGTGGCGATCTGTAGAATTACGATCAAAATGTGTACATACATGCTGTGTAGTTTATCAGTTTTATAATATGTATATAGTGTTGTTGGAGAGATGTTAGACATATATTGGGAGTTATTTAAGTTAAGTGATAAATTATATCATGTGACCCAAATTGTAATTTTATTGATATTGTTGTTACAACGTGATTGAATGAGATGAAGTGTTGCTTGACGATCCTGAAAGAGTTGTTCAATGGTTTCAATTTGATCTCAATCTCAAAAATAGATTTATCTAATTTTTGGAAACACACTTACGTAGCATTTTAGTGAATACTAATGAAAGTAAAATAAAATGACCGATCGCCAAACCATGTCCAAACCGTTAAGCCAGTTGTAAAATATATGCAATTCGGTACGTGGCAGGCTTTCTGTGGATCACCTAATTATTGTCATGTGGAGACTATTGCAGTATTGTTGAAGACATATATTTACAAAGTTTAAATCAAGTTTATAGTCTCTAAGATGTCTTTTAAATCCTGGATATAGCGATAATACAAATGTATATATTTACCAAGCTATACATTTACAATGCGTCATGTAATCTTTTTCTGGGGAAACAACAATATAGATCGAATGTAGTTTCTCGCTGTCTGAATTGCACTGTCACTGGCAGTTAAATATTCTTCACTGAAATAACCCTGCTGTCTCCAATTTAATGAAATAATTACATCTTTCATGTAATAGACATATACATCATTCGGTAGATTTGTAAGTATACAACGCCACCAACTTACGACAAAGTTTGAAAGGCTGTTGTTGGTCTGTTCCAATGTGCAGATTATTTACACTCTAAAGTGTCAGTGTACAGTTTCTGTAATTTTCAACAATGTATATACTCTCTCTCTCTCTCTCTCTCTCTCTCTCTCTCTCTCTCTCTCTCTCTCTCTCTCTCTCTCTCTCTGTGAGAATGTCATTCACAACAGATTGAGCTTTCCCGGATTAGTGTATTAAAACTAGAATGCATCGGTAACCATCGTTATCAAGCATTAATCTCGCACACATTAACTTGTTTATTGAAAGTATGTTCGGTGAAACATGAAAATACAATTCAAATATATGAAGTCATATCAGGATTTATTATTTCAGTCTTTTCATGTTATTTTAAAACGTTTAGCTTATTTATAAGTAAATATACTTCGAACATAGCACTAAAAATGAAAAAAGTGAAAATTGACGAAGTGCTTAAACATATTGGAGAGTTTGGATTATATCAGAAAAAGATGTACGTTTTACTGGTTTTGTCATGGATATTGTCGTACACATTTTTTGTTTCATCAGTGTTTTATACTCAAGTCCAAGACCACAGGTAAAAAGATTTTATTCTGAGATGCCAATAGAGAGATGTATAATTTTATTAGTAGTGTTAATATAAGAGGTTATTTTCCTTTGAAATAAAATTTTCATATTGATTTACTGCGACGGTCAATTGATTCTGTTAATAAGTGTTAAAATCATAATTCTGTATCCCTTGTCGATTATCCAAAAGTTCACTATTTTTAGTTGCCATTGTTTAATTTTAGATGCAGGATTCCTGGAATGATTAATGATACATACATAATTCAAAGTGATGAACACCGAGCACTCGTCAACAAATATATCCCAAATCCCGTAGACAATTCAACAATGTACGACCGTTGCCATGTAGTACATTTTGACGAGGCGACTATATTGAACACTAGTATTCGAGGAAACTCCAGTAAAATCAAATGTTCGGAGTGGGTATATAGTACTGAATTACTACATACAACTGTTATATCTTCGGTGAGTCTAATGCACCAGGTGTTTGATACCACTGTGATGTTGAACGGCAATGATTATTTTACTTTAAAATATTTTATTCATCTTGGGGACTTGGGCATTCTTAGTAAAACGTAAGATCCTACCCAACCATCGCTGACGGCCTTTTGTTCAGTTCAATTCTGCGAAAATGTCAGTCGCATTTCATGTTAGGTTATAGGGGCAACACCTTTTCTCCATGTTTGACATTGAATTACTTTCATAATATCTTTTGAGAACAATATAACATTAATATAGTTATTTTGTAATTTTCAACCAATAATGCACTGTCATGTTTCTAAGAAATATTATTTTGCTTATGCGTCGGTTTGTCTGTGAAATAAAAACGATATTAAATTATACAAATGATCAAATATTGACTAAAATGTGCTACTTTGGTATTATTTCCATTGCAGTACCAGCTAGTATGTGATGATGCCTACAAAATGTCAATCGAGGGAACTGTACACTTTTTTGGAGTTTTGATTGGATCATATCTAACCGGAACAGTTTCCGATACGTAAGTTGATTCAAATACTACTCTAATATTTTACATTTATATATTTAACCCTTTAAGCCCTACAGGAAATGATAGGCTGGTCTAAACAAGAGAAAAGATCATACCATCTAGATACGTAGGGTTGAAAGGGTTAACAAATTCATTTATTCATTCTTATAGCATACTGGAATATGAACGTCTATATCTATAAAGTTCCAAACGCTGTTCCAGAAGTTCTGAATCTCATTTTAAGATACATTGCTATAAATAATATTACAGTAGTGCAATTCATATGGTATGATTTACCGCCTGAAACTGATTTCTATTTACGCGTTGTTCGGATGGAACAAAAATGAAAAAAGATACAAATGCTTTACTATAATGAATATATATATATATATATATATATATATATATATATATATATATATATATATATATATATATATATATATATATATATATATATATATATATGCTTATTGTGCACTCACATATCAAGATTTGTAATCATCCTCAATGCTTGTCAACTTTTACCGTAATCAAAGTTGCAGTTTTTCATCTAATCTAAACAAAATTAGATCATAATTACAATGAAATTTTGACACTGCACAAGCCAATCGGTAAAAAAACAGAACATTTACAACAATTTTCCGAATTCATTTGACAGAAGCTTGCGTCATTGTCACTGCATAAATATTGTATGTATACATTGAAAAAAAAAACATATTGATTTTCTTTTCTGTGTCACTGGGCACGTATTCCGAGAACTCAACAAACAGCAACACGTTCCAAAATGGTCACGTATCAGTTACTAGTAGATTTATTTTCTCTGTAAAGTACAAATCTTATTTCACCACTTCAAAGGACTTACTACCTTCACTGTCATATTCACTGAATGCATTACGATAAGTCAGAACTGGGAAGAAATCATAGATTATTTACAGGTGATTGGGGCATGGATCCCCTCCCATTTTCCATATAGATCTCCATGATATTTTTTCGTTTAAAATTGTAAATCTATGTAATTTTAAAACAACTGAATAAATATGCCTCTGGTCATCTGATCTGTGCATACAAAAATAACACATGGCACACATTTGATAAGCGTACACAAATAACTAAATAAATAAAAACATAATTTATGAGAAAACTAGGGCGAGGGCACATGTTCCAATAGCACGTGGATGGACTATATTTTTGGAAAAGCACAGGCCATTTCATCAAGTTTTAAATGTCAACATTACTTTAATATATTGGTGTTACTATGTTTGAAGTTCGATTCCATGCATTAACATAGGTTATAAAAGTCATGATAGAAACAAACAAGTAGGTCTACTTAATCATACCTATATATACAAATGTTTTTTTTAAATAATGGGCTGTCAGAAAGACCCCCCCCCCCCCCCCAAAAAAAAAAAACAAAAAACAAAAACAAAAACAAAAACAAAAAGATCGTTGTTTTGAATTTATAGGATTTGATTCAGATCCTTTATTTTTGTTCAGAGATAAGTCAACTGTTGATTTTGTTAGTTCCGATGGAGGTGTTGTGTGTATATTTAAGTCTGAAATAGTGTAAAGAGATAAGTTGCGGTCTTCAATATGTTCTTTAATTCTAATTCCAAGTGGAGGATTAGTCTTTGTACGATTTTCGTACATTTTTTCATACAGTGGTTGAAAGACACAGTCGTATGCCGAATTGTTAGGATCAGACTTTAATTTTGTAACATGCTGTAACGTCAGTTTGATCCGTCGTTGTTCCAAAGGTAACTCTCCAGCTTCTACATACAGACTATCCACTGGTGATGTTCTAAATGCACCAAGTGCAAGACGCAAACCTTGGTGATGAACGGTACCAAGTATTTTTAAATAGGAACGACGAGCAGAGCCATACACAATGCATCTATAGTCAAGGTTCGATCGTACTAGTGAGCGTTATAATTGCAGGAGAACTGTTTTGTCTGCTCCCCAGCTTGTATTTAAAACTACTTTCATTATATTTAAAGCTTTAAGACGGTTTACTTTTAATGATTTCAAATAAGGGATGAAAGTCAAAAATAAGACCTAGAAATTTTGTTTCTTGTTCTGCTTTTATTCTGTTACCGTTGATTGCAAAAATGCATGCATACTGTTTTTGAATTGAAAAAGAATTAAAGCCGTTTTCTGTTGCCCATTGTTCTACCTTTCTGAGCAGAGGGATAACTGAAGTTGACGTTCTATAGTATGCATGTGTTTGGCTCTGTAAGACATTACAAAATCATCAACATATAGTGATCCTTGCATGTCTTGACTTAAAACTTTACTCAAACGGTTTATTTTTAAATTAAAAAGTGTAAATGACAATATACCACCTTGGGGGTACGCTCGTTTCTTGACTGTGTCTTTCAGACAATGTGCTGTTGACTCTTACTTTATAATTTCGGTTTCCTAAAACCTTTGAAATAACATATGACATTTGGGTGTCATTTATTGTAATTGTTTTTTATTTCTTATGAACTGTTCGATCTCGGTTCTTTTTTGAGACCACCAGTTTTCGATTCCGTTAAATCGGTCTTATAGAAATTGACAATGACGAATATATGTTATTTCATTCTAAAAAATGTTTACCTATGTTGTATGAATTTATTCTTAACCCGTTTGTTACAGCATTGTGATTTTATATGCAATATTTTTTCTAATTAGATATAATATTATGAGACTGAGAGCAGTGGCAGAAGAGAGGGGGGTTGCACATCGGTTGGCTGTCTTTTCGAAAAGAAAAGCAGTTATTCACTTTATTGTAGTGTATATAGGAACTTATGTGTTCTCTGCCGATGAGAAATATCTATAAACATCACCACACTTTATAAAAGTGTACGAAACAGTCATGATTAATCTATGTCAAATCATACTGTCTAGGCTAATATTTTACGGTGATGATTTCTTTAGTGATATCACTAATACGAATGAGTGATATCACCTATTTGAATGAAAGATATCACCTATTAAAATGAATGAGTGATATCACCTACTCCAATTCTTCGACTAATTGATATCACCTATTCGTTTTGTAAAGTGATATCACCTATTCGAAAAGGTGATATAACTTTTGAATCATGCCAATGAATGCTCCCAATAAAATATATTCTTGGGTCTAACAAAAATATGTCTTGTGTCATCTTGGGCATCACAAATTATTATTATTTTGTTTGTTTCCTTACATGTGGTCCAAAGAATTATATAGGGTGTTTTAAGTTCAACCACTTTTAAAACAATTATGTGTGTAAATCGGACCCCAGTTCAAAATGGCAGGAGTCGGCGGTATGGTTTCGGCAGCTCTATCTGCTTTGAATGCTGAACTTCCTCCAAATCCTACAACAGACACAGGAGAAGATTCCGATTCTGCAGCGCTACGCCTTCATCACGATATTGTTATATCGTCCTTTGCGCTTTGTTCTTCCCTAGATATAGACCTAATGATATTCACCTCAGATCTACATTTATGGAGAAATGAGGAGCATAAGGTCTTCACTGTTTCCAAATTTGAATAAGTGATATCATTTATTCATATGAGTGATATCACTTATTCGAATGTTTGCTTGTAAAGTGATATTATCACCTTTAAAAACATATAAATTGATATATCCTATTTAAAAGAGTGATATCACCTATTCGAAAGGGTGATATCACTTACACGAATAGGTGATAGCACTTTTTCGTTTTACAAGTGATGTCACTTATTCGTATAAGTGATATTACCTATTCGAATAGATGATATCACTATTTCAAATTGGAGATATTATTTATTCGAATAGGTGATATCACTTATTCGGTATTCCAATGGGTGATATCAGCCATTCGAATAGGTGATATCACTTATTGAATAAGTGATATCACCTATTCGAAAGAGTGGTATCACTAACTGGCATTAAAA